>OVBJ01003375.1:0-12464 GCA_900406535.1 Noccaea bulbosa
AAATTAATCGAGAGAAAGACTCCTAATGGTAGAGGCCAAAGAAATAAGTGAAATTGATGATTTTTTTTATTTAAATTATTTTTAATAATTATAGTTAAAATATTTTAAGTTAAAAAAAATTACATAATATTTTACGTAACGAGTAAAAATTACAAAAATAACATTTTATTATTTGTATGTTTGATTTGTATGTTTTTTAAGTTGAAGGTTAAATTTGCAAAAAAAAAAATAGTTCGCGGGTTTTTTTGCATAAAATAATTTAAATTTTGTGACAAATATAGCCAGGGGCTATATAGCGGGTGACTTTGTAGTTCAGGGGATTGACTTGCACGTAATATAATTGAGGGTTTAATTTGCAAAAAAAATTTAGTTCGCGGGTTTTTTTGCACAAAACTCAATAAAAATCCATAACTTCAGCTTCAGTCGTTCGAAGCATACAATCATATTAACATGCAAGCTCAACATGATTTGGTATAGCATATTAAGGGCCTTGTTTGGCGCACATTCGTTAAACAGTGTCTACTAAGAATATTTCTTGAGCTTTTTTGGTAATATATTCTGTTCTGGGAGAAACTCAAACTGTGCGCGGATGTGATAGATTTTATTAACATGTTTCGATTATATATTACCAATAAATACATAACTTAGTGGGGAGAAAGTACTTGTTTAGTAGCATGATATATAAGTTATTGGATCATCATTTTTTTTGTTTTGTATACAGCGGAGCAAAGTTGAAAAAAATTAGCGCAGATCAATCAACAAATTTTATTTTTTTGATGTAACCTTAGGCAAATCTAACATAGAAACTAAATAAGCTGAGATAAGTAAGATAAAAATTAAGACGACTACAAATTAGCACAATCAACATTTCTTCTTAGCTATGTGATTATGAATCTTTTGTAACTATAATATTCTATAAGAAAACGTTAAGAGATCATTTATTTAACATAAAATTTCTGACTTTTTAGAGATACCTTTTCATAATTTATATATTCATGTAATAAGAAATCTACAGGGTAAATGTGCGTGATGATATATGAAGGAAAAAATTATGTAGGTATACCTTTTTAGTGGAACATTAATCTTGTGTGTTTGTATATTTTAATAGATATAAGTGTATATAATAGTAATGTTAGGTAAGGTGTCTATGGGATTTTATATACTAATAAGATATTAGTTTATGGTTATTAATAATTCATATCATATTTACCCACTAACCTCTTTTTCACTTCTACTAGGTAATAATTTTTTTTTCCTTTTTAGATAACGAAAATGTATTATCTTTATATAACAGTAAAAGTTTATACAACCATTTTTTAAAATATGACTTAGATAAATTAAGGAAGTTTCAGAAATATGAATCAATACAATTCTTACACGAAAAATATTTTTTGTATATATGAAAAAAAAGAAAAAAAAAATAGACCTGAACAGATGGACTGGGATGAAAAGCCTATTGCATAAAAAAATTTCTATAATATTGGATTTGAATTTTTTACTTTATTATTTGTTTCAGGTAAAACAAGACAATCGACAGCTCTACTCGTGAGTAATGAGCACATCCGTTTTGTAGAAATTACCTACAAAATGTTGAGACAGTTTGTGAAATTATGAAAAAAAAAAAAAAAAATTATGCACTACATATGACTTAGATAAATTAAGAAAGTTTGTCAAACTATGCACTAACATAGTATTCGATTAACATTAAACGTGAAAAATGCCAGCACTAAATTATGCACTAACTTTATGAAATTGTGCGCTAACATAGTATTCGATTAACACTAAATGTGAACAACGCCAAAAGAGAGAAATGTGAATACAAATTTTTATCGATAACCAAAAATATGAAAGAGCAATTAGAAAGAATTGGGAAAGGCAAAGGCGCACGCTTAGACTTAGACAAAGAGAAAGCGATAGAGAGATTTCTTTTTTATATAAAAATAAGAAATTACGAAAAGAACAAACAAAAAAAGAGAATTGTGGACTGAAAATGCGCTTCATAAATGCGCACTATTAAACAAAACGAAACAAAAAAATTAGTAGAGTATTATTACACCAACAGTTCTTGGTTTAATTTGGATTTGTTTTTTATTTTGCCTGGTTCAATATTGATGTTAATCAAAGTCTGTTTGATTTATTTTTCAAGTATGCAATTTAGATTACATTTTTTAATAAACTAAAAGGAATCAGAATTCGGTTTAATGCTATCGGAATATAAACCAGAAATAAATGTATACAAACCGAACCAGAATAAACCAGACCGATTGATCTTTGTTTTCAGCTTTATATTTTCTGACTTTCTGTTTTCATTTGTCAGTGGAAAAAGAGAAAGAGAGATGTGGGACCCATCTCCGCCATAGCCAAAGACCTCTTTCTCTCCCACCTCATAGCTCTGTACCCATCATTGCCACGAAGAATCTCTCTCTCTCTTCTCTCTCTAAAAGAAGAAACTTTTCTTTAAGTGTGTCTCTCTTCTCTCTCTCTTTTTCATCATCTCTTTACCTTTTGGTTCTTCGAAAAAGAGAAAGCAAGGAAAACTCAGAATGAGAAATTCTAAGAACAGAAATTGAAAGCTGTGTTTTTATTTATGGGCATGAATTTGTAACTGACAATAGATAGTAAAGTTGGGTTTTTTATTTTTCGTTTCTCAGTAAATATAGTAATCTGTTTTTTTTATTTGTGTGTGAGTGTGAGTGTTGTTTGGGAATAATGGGTAACTGTTGGTGTAGATTTGAGCCCTTAAACCACAGAGTTTCTGCAAACGCTAAATCAGGTATCGTGTTTTTTCTCCTATTTCTTCTTCTTCTTGATTTGGTGTTATTTCTTCTGAAAATTCTGTGTTATTATTATGGCAAATTTTCGCCTAAATTTTAAGAGATTTACTTATGGGTTTAATCCGTAAAAGCTTGCGCAAACTATTAAATATCTGTCGGTTAATTCCAAAATTATTCAACGGATTGTTCTTTTAATTTCTTGATTTGTTCTGATTATGCTCTGTTTATATTCCCCTTTTCTGGTTTTTCTTTACAAGTTAGGATTTTTATTCGGACTAAGCTAAATTAATTTCTCTATATTCTATAAGTTTGGACTCATTTGTTTAGAATTTTGACTAAGCGATTATAATCTCTTGTTTTTCGTTTATTTTTTGGTTCTATAGTCTCCTTCCATTTCATTTTTCTCTCTCTCTTTTTTTTCTTTTTCTTTTCTTCTCTTTTTCTGTGTGGTATCTGCTTTTGTTTTCTTCTAGATTAGTCTCTTCAAAAGTCACATTTTTAATTACATATACTAAAATATTCCATGTTCTGGGATTTTAGAATGTTTCTAAATTAATCAGTTCCACAACATTTTCAGATATCTCTCGAGTAGAATCTTAAATTCTATCCACAGAATCAAAACACTGGATCTTTGTTTCTTTTTGTATGAAACTTTGCAGAATCACCTAAAGAACAGAGTCCAACAGAAGAAGATACGCATATCAAAGAAGTTCAGAAGCTGCCATCGAACCCAAAAGAAGTAGAAGATCTAAGACGTGACGCAGCGAATCCTCTAATAGCTTTCACATTCGATGAGCTTAAGCACATTACAGGGAATTTCAGACCAGACAGAGTTCTTGGTGGTGGTGGATTTGGAAGTGTCTACAAAGGTTTTATAAAAGAGGACAATTCCGGTGTTCAAGAAGTTCCTCGACCACTCCCTGTAGCCGTTAAAGTTCACGACGGTGATAACAGCTATCAAGGTCACAGAGAATGGCTGGTTAGTTTGTCTCTATGCCTTTGCTTGCCTTACAAGTTTCACCGCCAATCATAAGTCTATGCAAAATTTCATATATAAGCAGAGTCAAAGGATACCTCTGTCCATGTGGACTTATATAAGCTTATTAAGATCAGACTACGTCCTTAGTTTTCAGCAGAGCTTTCTGAGACTCGAGTTTAGGAGAATGGACTGAGATTCTGATCTATTTGTCTCGGTGTTTTGTAGGCAGAGGTGATATTCTTGGGGCAGCTTTCGCATCCGAACTTAGTGAAATTGATTGGTTATTGCTGCGAGGACAATCACAGGGTGCTAATATACGAGTACATGGCTCGTGGTAGCGTGGAGAATAATCTTTTCTCAAGTGAGTCTTAATGTTCTTGCACTCATTTCTCTTCTTTATTGGAAACCACTCTTGGTTCTTGAATGGATAAGTAATTCTGAGTTATGTGTATCCTTGGTAGGAGTGATGCTTCCTCTTTCATGGGCAATTAGAATGAAAATTGCTTTTGGAGCAGCGAAAGGACTCGCCTTTCTTCACGAAGCCAAGAAGCCAGTCATTTATCGCGATTTCAAAACCTCAAACATTCTTCTAGATATGGTTAGTACTAGTAGTATTAGTGCAACAAGCTCTGCTCTTGTCCTTAGACTCAATTGTGGAGGTTACATGTTATTGCTATTGTGACAGGAATATAATGCCAAATTATCTGACTTTGGACTTGCTAAAGACGGTCCTGTAGGAGACAAATCCCATGTTTCCACTCGCATAATGGGAACTTACGGTTATGCAGCTCCCGAATACATCATGACAGGTAAGTTTCTTCTCAGAGCAACCATTACTTCTGTGATATATAATCCAATCTTTTCAAAGTTTGAAACTTTTAGCCATATAAAGCTTAAAGGACAACACTTTGTTTAGCTTCTGTATCCATGAAAGAGAGTTTCCACTGCAAAAGTGGTTTCTGATATGCAATGAGATTGTTGAGTTTGGATTCTTTTTTATGACAGGTCATTTGACTCCTGGGAGTGACGTGTATAGCTTTGGTGTAGTTCTGTTAGAGCTTCTCACAGGGAGGAAATCGTTAGATAAGTCACGGCCAACGCGTGAGCAAAACCTCATAGATTGGGCTCTACCACTGTTGAAGGAGAAGAAGAAAGTCTTGAACATTGTAGACCCGAGAATGAACTGTGAATACCCGGTTAAATCGGTTCAAAAGGCTGCAATGCTAGCTTACCATTGCCTTAACCGGAACCCGAAGGCTCGGCCTTTGATGAGGGACATTGTTGATTCTCTGGAGCCTCTTCAGGCCACTGAAGAGGAGGCTTTACTCGTCCCCACTGTGGAGAAAGCAGTAGTTACAATTATCGATGAAATGCCTAAGAATGGGTTAAAGAAAGTTGAAGAACTGAAGAAGGTTGAAGAGGTGAAGAAGGTCGTTGAAAATGAAGATGATTCACATTGTAATTGATCACTTGGTTTCTTTTATTCTCTTACTTGCTATACAATTTGAAAAGTGAAAACTAGATTTGTGCTGTTGTGTGTATTTTGACAAATTTAGAGATTAAGAGAGATACAAACGGTTGTGGACTCTTTTTTTTTCTTCTACAGAAATACAAAACTTAACATGTGTGTGTTCTCCTCGGTCACAGATTCTTCTATTGAGCAAAAAGTTGGTTACCACATATTTGCATTAGCATGTTGATATCTGCAGGTTTCACGATCGAGTCTGTTAATTCTTAAGGCCATGTATAAATGGGCCGAAAATGAATAGTGTTCTTTTATATTTGAATTGGTAAACTTTTTGTTTACAGAATATGTCTTCAACTTTAATATATTTTTATTTGAAATTTTAGTAACTTAGGAGGTGTTATTGGATGTTGTATTTGAAATGAACTGAAATATAATCACAATGTAGTAAAATTCAATTAATGATTCTAAATTATGTTTTTAAATCCAGTGTTATTATATATCTTATTTGTAATATATCATTAATATATTTTCAAATTTAGTGTTATTCAATTAAGATTTGAAATTCTGATTTAAAATCTAGTGTTGTTATTCAAAAGGTAAATGACTTTTTAAAATCTTTGTTTATTCAAATGAATTCAAATGGAGTTTCATGAGTAAATTATTTAAAACATAATTCAAACTATATTGCATAGATTTTAGAATCAACTCCTATTGATTTTTTAAAATAAGATCAAAACTTTAAATCTGAAGGATTATATAACTTATAGAATTGATTTAAAATACATGATTGAATAACACCCAAGTGTTTTTTAATCCAACTGTATATTTTAAAATTATTATTCTTGTTTTTTTAAGTTGTTCCAAAATTATATGTTTTTGTCTAATTAAAAATTTTGGTTTTCTTCTTTCAAGTTTTTTTTCAAAATGTAATTTTTACTTGGAATACCTTAAATGGTGTTTTTCTGTGCATTTGTCTTCTTCAGTTGTTCCAAATGTTTTTTGTATTTCAATATTTTAAGGTATTAATATATTCATCTTATATATTATTTTTTAAAGATATCCGGATCTAAGAACTACAAGAAGTTTTGGGACGAGGAATTCAGAGAAGTCATAGATGAAAGTGCTAGGCATAAGTGATTAACGAGGAGTTAATTCATGTTCGTGTTCAGCAGAGAGTTCATGAAAAAATCATTGAGGTTGTGAAGATTACACCAATCCAAAGTTCATCAAATGTCTGCCAGACCGAGCTCACCTCAACAAGCTTTCAAAAGTTTGTCTTGTTAAAATTATGAGTTGCTTAAGATTGCATGCTATTTAGTTTGAAGGTGAAGAACAAAGTATCTCAAGAAGTTTCATTGTTTAGGTACAACGGTTTAAATATATTTTATTCAAAACTTGCATGTAATGAAAGGAGGGATATTATCATTTCCTCAATTTGTGTGTGACAACGATTTGGGCCGTCGAGTATGTGACAACGATTCAGGGCCTCAAGAGGTTTAGCAAACAAACGATACATGATTTGTTTTTTTATGAATTTTTTAAGCTTCTAAGTAAAGACATCACATGTGCTGCAAAGTGAACTCAGTCCACAACTCTGATTCTGGACATGTATAAATTGGGTAATATTTTGTATTTTATGATCTTTCCAAATGTCACCATCTCTATTGGTCATTGACTTAAATATCTTGTAGTGAAAGCAAACAGGCTCCTGCAAAATTTATTGATTCGAATCATTGTATAATCACCACCAGTTTGTTTTCATTAGCTCAACTGTATAGGACGATTAGCCTTTGAATTCCCGGCTTTGTAATCTTGTATGGATAATGGTCATTAATCATAAATTTTGTTTGGATATAATGTAAGGATACCCTTTAAAAACCATGTTTGGCTGTAAAGATTTTATTTTAAATTTCAATTTGTACTGAGAATGGGTTTTTGTGAATGGGTTTATGAGCTGAGATGCTTATGGTAAATTTATTTCAGCGTACTATAGCCAAACGGGAAACCATGTGTCATTTACTAATTTCACCCATAAAACCCCGAGCCATAGAGGTCTACAAAATTCTGCTATATTTTAACGATTTTGTCGTATTTTAGTTAAAGGTTTAGATGAGATGTTTATGGTCAAATCTCATCATATCATTTTCAGAAGACTAACTATATATGTGATGTAAATACCCCCAAAAAGCCCCAATACTATATAGCTATTAGGTAGGTCCAGTTTCTACATAATCATAAGTCTTCGAATTTCATTAAATGATTTGATTCTCTTTTTTGTTTTTGTAAAATCATATCGAGATGATGTGATGCCATATAAATAAGCATGTCAACTAATAAATATATTACTACAAAAGTTCAAATTACATATAGCTCTCACTAGAACTGCCAAAAGGGCTAGCGGTCCATGAACTATCCGTGTCCACAAGATTATGTACGTGATTTAGACAAGCTCATTTAAAATGCGAACAAAACCGGGTTTGTCTAACTTTGCTCATGAACAAAACTAGATAAACGCTATAGACAATGAGCGATCTAAGATCAAAATCGATTTAGGGGAAAATCACTGTTTTATTTTCTCAAATCTGTTTCACGAAAAAAAATTGTTTTCTTTTATGATAGAAAATGTGTTTTTTTTTTTTTTTGCCCCTGGACAATTCATTCTTCTTAGTCGTTTATAAGCTTGATCTTTAGGACCCGGCCAAATCAAAGACTATTTTGACAGCTATAGCTATAGCTCTTAATTGTCATATGTGATGATAGAAGAAACTATAAGTAATACATTAATGGAACGATATGCCCAAACATTTTCCTTGCAATACAAAATGGCATTTTGGCTAAGTCTAATCTTTTGTTTGTTCACATTCGCTTCCTCAACTCCACCGGATGACCCGGTCAAGTGTGAGTCCGGAAACACAATATGCACGGTGACTAACTCGTACGGAGCCTTTCCCGACCGCTCTATATGCGAAGCTGCAAAAGTGGAGTACCCAAAAACCGAGGCTGAGCTCGTCTCTATGGTCGCTGCCGCCACTAGAGCCGGCCAAAAAATGCGAGTTGTGACTCGATACTCTCACAGCATCCCCAAGCTGGTTTGCACAGACGGCAAAGACGGGATACTCATAAGCACCAAGTTCTTAAACCACGTGGTGCGAACGGATCCAAAGGCCGAGACTTTGACGGTCGAGAGTGGCGTGACGCTAAGACAGCTGATCGGAGAAGCGGCTAAGTTGGAGCTGGCTTTGCCATACGCACCGTATTGGTGGGGCCTTACGGTTGGAGGAATGATGGGGACAGGTGCTCACGGAAGCTCACTGTGGGGCAAAGGAAGTGCGGTGCATGACTACGTGACGGAGATAAGAATGGTGAGTCCTGGCTCGGTTTCTGATGGGTATGTGAAGGTTCGGGTTCTTAATGAGACTATGAATCTTGAAGAATTTAACGCAGCCACAGTTTCTTTAGGCGTTCTTGGTGTTATCTCTCAGGTATATCTGTATATCGATTTTTTACTTTTATTTTATTCTGAATACTGATCGATTATAAATTAATTTTTCTTTTTCGTGCTACGAAAATAAATAAATAAATAAATAAATATATATATATATATATATATATATATATATATATATATANTATATATATATATATTGTTTTGTCTATTTGGAAAAAGGTAACTTTTAAGTTGCAACCGATGTTCAAGAGATCTTTAACGTATGTCATGGGAAACGATACGGATCTCGGAGATGAAGCCGTGATTTTTGGGGAAAAACATGAGTTTGCCGATTTTCTGTGGTTGCCAAGCCAAGGCAAAGTGGTGTATCGAATTGATGACAGAGTTCCGGTCAACGTTTCAGGCAATGGCTTGTTCAAATACTTACCATTTCGTTCACAGTCCTCTGTGATCTTAGCCGGCACCAGATACTTAGGTTCGTTCTTTATTTCAAAGATACTTCTTAATTAATTGTATACTTCTTATATATATATATATATAAAAAATTAATCTATAAATTTGGTTCGTGATATGAAGAGGAGAGGGAGGAATCGTCGGGTGATGGAAACCAAAAGTGTGTGAGAGCAAAGGGTATAACATATGTTTTGTTTAGACTGGCGTACGGTGTGACAAATAATGGTAATTACAATCTCTTGAATTGATACGTTTCCATATTACTATACTTAAAAAAAAAAAAAAAAAGTTTTATTCACCGTAATGTACTACTAAGTACTAATGTCGACCACAGGCTATATATTCACAGGCTATCCTGTTATTGGGAAGCAAGACCGAATGATGTCGTCCGGTGGGTGTCTAGACAGCCATCGAAATGGATTTATCACGGCTTGTCCGTGGGATCCACGCATAAAGAGCCAGTTCTTTCATCAAACAACATTTAGTGTTCCTCTCACAAATGTCAAAGACTTCATCAACGAAATCAAAGAACTTGTGAAGCTCGACCCCAAATCTCTCTGCCTCCTTGAAAGCAGCAACGGTATTCTTATGCGCTATGTGACATCGTCTCCTGCTTTTCTAGGGAAAGAAGAAACATCTCTAGACTTCGACCTAACTTACTACCGAAGCAAAGATGATCCTTTGGCACCGCGTCTCTACGAGGATTACGTCGAAGAGATTGAGCAAATGGCCATATTGAAATACAATGCTATGCCACACTGGGGGAAAAATAGGAACCTAGCGTTTGATGGTGCCATTAGAAAGTATAAGAATGCGAAAGCGTTTTTAAAAGTAAAAGAGAGATTGGATCCGTCGGGGTTGTTTTCTACAGAATGGACCGATCAGATTCTAGGGCTAAAAGGAAACGTAACGATTGTGAAACAAGGATGCGCTTTGGAAGGGCTGTGTATATGTTCGGAGGACTCACATTGTGCTCCAAACAAAGGTTATCTGTGTCGACCGGGTAAAGTCTATAGAGAAGCTAGGGTTTGTACTCGAGTAGGCTCTTGATAGAGCCACCTCAGATTTACTCGCACGATCCATGAGGGTTAATAGTACGTCGGGCTTTCAATGAAAAGGCCACATTAGAAGTGGTTTTAGAAAACATATTTGAGTCTATATTGAATCAACGACGTCTTAGCCATATAAAGTACTAGCTGTAAGCCTGTATAACTCTATAAGATAGATAGAAATTGAGAATGGTCTTATTGTTATTAGAATATTTTGTTTCATCAACCTTAGGTGGTTACAATTATTTGGCCCAAACAGAAGATGGACCTAAAATTTGACGGCCCAAAATGGGTTCTTTGTGGAACAACAATTTTGTACGAATGGGTCGTCAATGCCAGTAAAATTTGAATAAAGAGGAACGATCTGTTGTTTCAAATTGGAGAACAACTTAATTCAAAAGTTACAGTACAACTTAGATTAATTTTTGTATCTTTGAAGTACCTAAGTGGATTGTAATCAAGATCTTTCTTTTTGGAAATTAAATTATTTTGAAAATTACTAATAATCTAATTTGCTATGCGTGCATTCATATGGTTTAAACTCTGTTTAAAATCAAGGAGGAGTTCATTCATGTTCGTTCTCAGCAGAGGGTTCACGGAACAAATAAATTAAGGGTGGGAAGATTACACCAATCCAAAGTTCATCAAGTGCCTGCAAGACCGAGCTCAACATCAGCAAGCATTCAAAGGTTAGTCTTGTAAGAATTTGGTGATTTTGTTAAGAATTGCGAGATGCTAAAGATTGAACGCTATATAGTTTGAAGGTGAAGAACAAAATATCTCAAGAAGTTTTACCAAAAAAAAAAGAAAAAAAAAAATCTCAAGAAGTTTCTTTGTTTAGGTACAACGTACGGTTTATATTATATTTTGTTTTATGCATCAAAAATTCAAAACTTGTAATGAAAGGAGGGATTATCAGTTCCCCAATTTGTGTGTGACAACGATTTGGGCCGTGGAGTGCGTGACAACGATTGAGGGCCTGAAGGTTTTGGAAACAAAAGATGCATGATTTGTTTTTTTTTTTTGAATTGTTTAAGCATCTAAGTAAAGGAGCAGTAAAGACATCACATGTGCTGCAAAGGGAACTTATTAGTCCACAACTCTGAGTCTGGACACGTATAAATTTGGTAATATTTTGTATTTTGTGATCTTTCCAAATGTCACCATCTCTATTGGTCAGTGACTTATGTAGTATCTTTTTGTGAAAGCAAACCGGCTCCTGCAAAATTTATTGATTAGGATCAGTGTATGATAACCACAAGATTGTTGTCATCGACTCAACTGTATATAACGATTAGCCTTTGGATTCCCGGCTTTGTAACCTTGTATAGGTATATAATGGTCACTAATCATAAATTTTGTTTGGATATAATATAAGGATACCCNGATACCCTTCAAAAACCATTTTTTTTTTTTTTTTTTTTTTGGGTGTAAATGTCAAAAACCATGTTTGGTTGTAAAAAAACTATTTTCATTGTAATTTGTGCAATACTACAATGTGAATGTTATGAGCTGAGACGTTTATGGTAATTTTCATTTCAGAGTACAATAGCCAAACGGGAAACCATGTGTCATCATTTATTTTACCCATAAAACCCCCGAGCAGTAGAGGTCTACAAAAGTCTCCTATATTTCAACGATTTGTTTAGATGAGATGTTTATGGTCAAATCTCATCATATCATCCTTCAGAAGACTATCTATAAATGTGATGTAATTACCCCAAAAAGCCCCAATGCTATATAGCTAGGTCCAGTTTATACGTAATATCTCTGAATTTCATTAAATGATTTGATTCCCTTTTTTGTTTCTTTGTAAAATCATATTGAGATCATGTGACGTCATATATATAAGTATGCCAATTAATAAATATATTACCGCAAAAGCTCGAATTACCGGTAGCTCTTAATATACGGTATATACCATGTGATGAACTATGGAACTTTGTCTATAAGTAATACATAATGAAATGATGCCCAAACATTTCCCTTGCAATATTTTTTAAAACAAGTTTCTCACAAAATGGCATTTTGGCTAAGTCTGATCTTTTGTTTGTTCACATTCGCTTCCTCAACTCCACCGGATGATCCGGTCAAGTGTGAGTCCGGAAACACAGCATGCACCGTGACTAACTCGTACGGAGCCTTTCCCGACCGCTCTATATGCGCAGCTGCAAAAGTGGAGTATCCAGAAACCGAGGCTGAGCTCATCTCTATGGTCGCTGCCGCCACTAGAGCCGGCCATAAAATGCGAGTTGTGACTCGATACTCTCACAGCATCCCCAAGCTGGTTTGC
>OVBJ01003376.1:200-12463 GCA_900406535.1 Noccaea bulbosa
ATGGAAATGATCTTCCCTCCTTCATTCTTCGACGTGATGGAACACCTAACGGTACATTTGCCGTATGAGGCGGATGTCGGGGGGCCTGTGCAATTCAGATGGATGTATCTGTTCGAGCGTTTTATGGGACACTTAAAGGGAAAGGCTAAAAACCTTGCAAAAGTTGAGGGATCCATCGTACAAGGAAGTTTGACAGAGGAAACATCTAACTTCGCGTCTTACTATTTTAGTCCAAATGTGAGAACGAGAAGAACCGCTACGAAACGATACAATGATGGAGGCGCTGCACCTGTTTATAGGCAAGTCGTCCCCACCATCTTCAAAGAAATAGGCAGACTTGATGAAAAGTTGAAGGAAAAATCATGGGACCATGAACATTTGAGTGCACCTCACAATTACATATTGCGTAATCTGGATGAAGTGCACCAATTTGAGAGGTAACTTTGATCATATGTTTTTATATATATATAACTCGAGATTTTTGTGCAGCATACATGATAATCTAGCCCGTCAAACATTCCCTGATTTACAAGAGCATGAGTATGAGTTTTACAAAGAACGTGATTTTGCTGGATGGTTAAAATACTATGTAAGTGCTCTTCATAGTAGTGATATATTAACTAAAACCTAACACTATATATAATTAATGTGTGTGATTGTACCATTTGTTTTTATACAGGTGAGAGAGGGATGTCATCCGGAACCAATACCGCGGTGGTTGCATGAGATTGTGAACTCTCTAATAGGAAAGATCACTACAGTACCAATGTACTGTACTCGCGGGTACATTTTCCATACGTACAAGCATGGCATGAGGAAGTCGACCGCAAATTATGGTATTCATGTCCCGGGCGAAACAGAATTCTATGGAGTTTTGCAAGAGATCAATGAGGTCACATATCCAGGAATTATCAACTTGAAATGTATTATGTTCAAATGTGATTGATATGATCCGACACCAGGTCGAGGGGTTCGCAGAAAAGAGACGTAGGTGTCACCGATGTAAATGCAACCCGAAAATTTTCCAAGTTCGAACCCTTCATCCTTGCATCGCAGGCAGAGCAAGTGTGTTTTATTCCTTATCCTCGAGTTAGGCAAAGACGGGAGACTTGCAGAAGATGCAAGTGTGGCCATGCAGCATGACAGAGATGCAGAAGTTTCAAACCGGATCGAATCCACATAAAATATCATACACGTTGACCCCCATAACAGAGAAGTTGAAGACGTCGTTGACGATTCAAGTGAAGATGGAGAAGGCGATGAATTCAAAGAGTCTCCGACTGATGAAGAAGAACGGGAGCACAGTGAAAACTCTGGTGTATCTGAAAATGATGATGAAAATGACTTTGATTAATTTTAAGGTTTTTCTTTGTATTTTAAGTTGTTTGTATTTAATTTTGAATTGTGATGAATTTGTATTTCCGACGTAAAAATTATCCAAGTGCTTTCTTGATTGTCTCTTTTCCAGCCAGGTGACTGAGCACGATGAAACGACCGACCTCCATCTCTACCTCCGCGGAAACCTCCTCGGAATCCCCTTCCTCGATCTTTTTCCACCACCAAACCCACGACCACCACTCTGCTCTTCCCCCGGTTTACCCCATGTTGATCCATCGTCATCCTTCTTACCCCAAGAAGATCTACCGTCATCCTTTTTACCTCATGTTAATCCTCCATGATCCTTCTTACCCCATGACGACGGAGGATGATAGGGTATCGAATTCCAAACGTCAAGTGTTGTAAAATAAGTAAATAAAAGTGGCAAACAAACGATTTGTGAAGTTAAATTCAGAGAGACAAACGCAAGACCTTGGGAATTTTGCAGATTAAATCAGAGATTGCATAATCGAATCTACCAGGATATGTATTAAGTACCGTCATAGAACATGAATTCTAATGTAAATTCGACCAACATTCGTTGCGAAGAATATATATGTCGAATTCCTAGAATTCCAAATTTATTTGCAAATTCTATAAACTAAACAAGCATTAAGTTCAGATTCAATTGCTCACAAAATCCCTAAACCAAATTCCTTTGGAGATAGGATTTTGCTCATCTAAGATTAATTCGGGAAACTAATAATGCTTTCGCATCTATCAATTATCCTAAGTATGAGATCTAAGTGGTCAGATCTAGAAATCAATGATGAAGTGCAATCTAGATGAAGAACTATATGATTATCCTAACAGTGATTCAATTCAAACAACTCATCTTCTTCCCTTAAAAAATCCAAAACCTACCTAGCAGATTACTCATATATGATTATTGAAAACAACATCATAAACTGAATAAATTGCATTAAAGAGATAAGTAGAAATAACAGAGGTTCAGATTCTTCTCTCAGACGAACAGAGTAGCAGAATAATCTCCTCTAAAAGCTCTGGAACAAGGTCTCTCTTCTCTTAATGAAATTAAGATAATTAATTCTTCTTTGAAAAAAAAGCATAAACAATGGCTTATAAACCTAAAAACACGATTTGGGCCTTCATATAAATAAGTGAGCCTTTGGGCCAAAACTGCAAAACTTTAAAACTCTTCAAAACGCGTGTCTCCTTCTGTCAGAATGCGGTGTCGACCGACACCATATGCTCAGCAACGATAGTGACTTCTGTTTTCCAGCAAAAACTCCCATAATCTCTAATTCAGCTCCAAACGTACCTAAGACCTGTAATCAATAAAAAGACTCCGAAAACACTAAATAGACTCTATAAGTAAGACTTATATCATGGCAAAAACCCAAAAAAGCCATGATATAACAGTTCTTCATTGAAACACAGAGACGAATGAACGTCGATCCACATATCTCAAAAAAACTCTCTAGCTGACGATCATTATTCATGATCACGGGAGGAGTATCTTCTGGCATGTTGACTAACAGTGTCTTAGGCAACATGTAACTCACCTCAATGTCATGGAGCAAACCGTCGATGCCAAACTTGTGCGAGCCAAAAATTGCACAATAGTCTTGAGTATGTTATTAGGGAGAGCCGAAGAATTTAATATGTTGAATACAAAGAACGAACCAAAGATGGTTTGTTATTGATAGCAGTTTTGAGAGCTATAGAGTTTGTGGCGTGTGCCTTTTGAGAGTAATAAGTCATCCCCTAAAACAATGAACATCGGTTCCTATTTTTAAGAGAATAGAAACCGACTTTACAAGAATAAGTAAATATTTCATAACAGTTCTTTCCTTTTCTGCTCGCGCTGACTTCAGCTAGGGTAAACTTCAATCGTAGGCTCCCTTCGGCGGGCCTCTTCTCAGGATGCCAAGTTGGACGTTGGTTTGACCCATAGAGAGAGATGACTGTCGGTTTGCCGGTTAGCAAACTGTTAGACCCAGCTTCCTCGCTATTGGGCTGGTTTGAACGATAATGTCCAAGGGTGAAATCTGACCCCAACAGTTTGCCCCCAGCTCGTTAGTCTTGAGAGTACGAGTAACGAGTTAAAAGTTTACTAGGCATATGACATTATCAGTTGAACCTGAGTAGGAGATCGACTTGTTATGGTTTGTTCGTTTATCGCGGCATAGTTGATCTGCTTTTAAATAATTGGCTCGCTATGTTGGGAGCTGGCTCAATAGAATCGCTTTGTCATGGTGTTTAGTAAAACGACGTCGGAGAATCTCGGCAGTTATTGGGTTTGGAACCTGAAATGTCTATGGGCCCACCAATCCTTGATGGAAGCCCTACGGTTTTGGCAGGAACTAGATCGTACCGTTTCATCTTCCCGAGCCGACGAGCCCACGTGCCGAAACTTGTATAAATATGAGACTCGGGGTTCATTTTTCTCATCTCGCCTCTCTCTCATCAATCCGAGTAAAAGGTAGATTTTTCTTTCTCTCTCTAGTTTTCTCTCTTTCCCTTTAAGATTTCGTTTTTTGTTCTTCATTCCAACACCGTGGTTCGTCTTTTTCTCGGTGAATCTTCAAGCTTTCTACCGATCTTCAAGTTTTCCGATTCATCTTCTCCCGAGCTGTCATGTCTTCGAACAGTCGTAATCCGTCTGTTGGTGTGAGTCATTCCGAGGATCGATCTTACAATTCATATGATTACAATGCCTCTGTTCGCCGTTCGTCTTCCTCCTCTGAGCCAACTGACTATGTAGGATCGCATAATTCTTTCACTCCACGGGGTCCAAAGATAGTTAATTCTCCTCGATCCGAAGATGAGGATCCGTCGGCTCGCCTCGATGGAAATGCTGAGATTGATCCAATAGCGAACGAGCCATTACTTCTTCAGCGTGATGGTCTAAATGAAGTGATTGAGCCGGAGATCGACGACGAGCCGAATGACTTAGCCCTCGTTCGAGCTGAGAAGGTGTTTTTGCAAGATCAAGTGAGCCTTATGGTTCCAAAACTTCATCCGATGTTCAACCCGGAAGAAATTAAGATCGAACAGATGTTGACTTTCGAGGCGATTGGTGACATTCCCCGTGGGTCATCCAGACCTGGTTCGTCTCTCGCACCGAAGAGACGTGAGTTAGGCGACGAGGTGATAGATGATGTCCTCTTTAGGGCATTTGGATCTTCATCGTCTCGAGCGAAGAAAAAGTGAGCCATCGAGGGGGAGCTTTGAGAAAAGTTCCAAAAGGAAAAACCGGGAAGAAGCTAGTTCCGGATCCTCCCGGCGAGACTCTCTGCACCAAAGATTCCTTGATGGAACTTAGGCGCCGCTTTAACATTTCCGAGGAGGTGGAGCTGTATATTCCTTCTCTGAATGGACGAGCCGAGGATCCTCCGGTGGAATGCTTGACGTTATACAAGAGTTTATTTTATGGCTGTCTCATGTGGTTCCCAATTCTGAGCCTGATTTTTCACTATTTAAGCAAGTATGGACCCACTATTTGCCAAATCATGCCGCGAGGTCTTCGCCATCTGATCAGATTGATTGTTCGGAGCTTCGAAGTTGGTATGCTGGGATTCATCACCTCCATAATCTTTTAGAGATTCGATCAGGTTGGAAGAAAACGCTTCGTTATTATCTTTCTAACAAGAAGAACCGGAGGATCATCGACGGTTTTCCAAACAAGGATAGTGGTTGGAAAAATCACTTTTTCTTCATCCCGATAACTGGAGCCATGGTTGGGAGCAAGCCTCGGAGATTTATTAAGAAAGAATGTCGACCCATTGGTATCCGAACCGAATAGCTATTTTGCTTTTCCTGATAGTTATCGTCTCTTAACCCTTCTCTTTTTGTTTTGTAGATCGTAAGCTCGTGCTCCGTTGTCCCCCATATCTTCTCGAAGTCGTTGAACGCTTCCGCGAAGGGAAAGTTTACTGGAAAAGAGATTTTTCTCTTAGGCGAGTCGAAAGCGCCCGAGCCCAAGCTTACGATTTCTTTGACGATTCCGACAGTTTCGACGAGGGGACTCCTGAGCCGTTACTCGAGCTATCAACGAGAATGGAGAAGATGATTCGTGAACGGTTGCAAGAGAAGAGAGAAGAGGCTGCTCGTCTAAAGGCCGAAAAGGCTGTTCAATCAAAGACAGAGGACAAAATGGTGAAACTGCCAAGCCCTCCGAAGAAAGATTCCCGTGTTGGCACACCTACGGCTGTTGGGAAAGCTGTGGAGCTTGCTATGACAGCCATGAAAAAAGACAAGGCTTTGAAGCAGGACTCTGCGCCTCTCTCCGGCTCGCTCTGATAGCTCCAAAGACCATGGGGCCCTTGTTCGGAATTCGAAGAAAAAGAAAATTGTCGATGCTGCTGGCGAGCCGTCTGTCGATAAAATTCCCGAAGAGGGTATCAAGAAGAGAACCGCGGAGGGGGAGCTGAAAGAAAAAGCCCCGAAGAAGGCCAAAACGGTCGTCCCCTCAGGTTTGATCATCGAACGGAGGGCCGAAGCTGCTAGTCACCTCGCTAACAGCATTCTCTCGGTTCGCCTTTCTCCTTCTGATATGCTCTTGGAGGGTAAAGCTTACGGAGTGGCGGCCTTCAAGCTCCTTTCGGTAAGTTTTCTTTCCGTTCATATAAACAGTGAGGAAGATATGTGTGCATTGTTTTTTTATTCATTTTCTGTTTTTGCTTCAGTTTACAGACTCCTTTAACGGTATCGTCGCGGGCTATGAGGCCAGGGCTCGTTCGGATAGGTCCGGCCTTGACGAGCTGCAGAAAACTGCCGATAATCTGAAGAAGCTGCATGAGGAGTCGGAGAAAGGGCATGCTTTCGAGTTGACCCTGGCCAAAAAGGAGGCTGCTAAGCTTAAGAGCGAGGCGGAACGTCATCAGGCGGACACGGTTAGGATGTCCGAAATCAACCTCAAGTATGTAGAGAAGATGAAAGGCTTCCAAGCGAAGATCGATTCGCTACAAGAGCAACTGCTTGTGAAGGATGCTCTTGTTGAGGCAAGGGTGAAAAAAGTGCGGTTCGATCTGAAGGAGCAGTATGGTTTTCTTTTCGAGATGATCCGGGCTGATTTGGGGAACCTCAGAGATGCTCAGGAGCGCGCAGATCTTCTCGCTCAAGCTCAGGGCAATATCGGATTGATTAACGATATCCGAGGTGATAATCCGCTGGATCTTGATGTCGAACTTGTCGAACTTCAAGACCATGTTGCTTCTGATGGCGAGGCCCAGAAAGAAGCTGATTCCTTATTAGCGAAAGTGGTGGATCAGCTCGTCGTTTTCCAGATTCCGTCCGATTTGGCTGAGGTACGTCTTAGAAACGAGACGATCAAAAGCTTTGAATTAGCTCAGATCAATGTGGAAAGACAGTATGGTTCTAATCTTGATTCTATCTTTCAGACTGAAATTAGACCGGTGGTAATCTCCGAGGCGGCGCCAGTTGGATCGGTTCCGGAATCATTGAGTCACGTTCCGGATGGCCCTGTCGAGAAGGCTGCAGCTGAAATTCCGGAATCACCAAATCGAGCTCCCATCGAGTTGGCCAAGTCTATCGAACCGAACTCTGAAGCCGGAGGCTTTATTGAGAAGGTTCTCGACGTCGCTCAAAAATTGTCGAGCCAAATCGCTTACCGCGGACTCGTCAATTAACAAATCATGGGTCGTAGTAGTGACGAATTCCTTTAAGTGTTCGACCAATGCTGCTGCAAAGCGTTTCGTATATTGGGTTTAGATTGTCTTGTTCCAGTTTTTGCCGCATCCTTATCTACTAATAAATAGCGGGCCACAACGACAAATGATCATATTTATATAGCGCGCGTGATATAGGGTTAGAATAAAATGATTTAGATCGAATGTTGTGGCCATCAACATTCGGTTCGGGACGATTTATGAACATCCATCGAGTGGTTAACAGCGAACTGTATAGCAAGGTGTTATAAAGAAAACATGAATTTTATTTGTCATTGTGTTTAGCGGCGACCCACGTTACAAGAGAAAGATCATACCGTCGATGCCAAATTGTGCGAGCCGAAACTTGCACAATAGTCTTGAGTATGTTTTTAGGGAGAGCCGAAGAATTTAATATGTTGAACACAAAGAACGAGCCAAAGATGGTTTGTTACTGATAGCGGTTTTGAGAGCTACATAATTTGTGACGTGTGCCTTTTGAGAGTAAAATGTCATCCCGTAAAACAATGAACATCGGTTCCTATTTATTAGAGAATAGGAACCGACTTTACAAGAATAAGTAAATATTCCATAACAGTTCTTTTCTTTTATGCTTTTGCCGACTTCAGCTAGGATAAACTTCAATCGTGGGCTCCCTTCGACGGGCCTTGGCTCAGGTTGCCAAGTTAGACGTTGGTTCGGCCCATCGAGAGATGATTGTCGGTTTGCCGGTTAGCAAACTATTAGACCCGGCTTCCTCACTATTGGGCCGGTTCGAACGATAATGTCCAAGGGTGAAATCCGACCCCAACAAAACTCATCAACAATCAGATGCACCAGTTCATCAAACTTCATCCCATTTCTGCCTTGAAATAACTTTTTTTCTTGTGATTCATCACAAAATTCCATGCTCTTTTTCCTATCACCCAATTTCCATAAACACCAAAAATCTGCACCATTTTTTTAACAAAGAAACTCACTCTTCACTCTAAAAAAAAAAATATGAGATGTGTGTAGGTTAAACTCACGTTCTTTATTTATTTGTCTTATAAGTTACATTTCAAATAAGATTTTCTGAATATTTTTTTTTCTTGTTGTAGGTTTTTTCAGATTATATGCTTTGAAATATGCCAAACATCAGATTTTTCTTTATTTTTTATTATAATAAAATCAAAATAACTATTTAAAATATCTTTAAAATAACAGAAAAATAATTTTTTTCAACTGAAATAATTTTAAAAAATATAAACGAATTGTTTAAAGAAATTATGTCTGAAAAATAGAGGGTATTTTGGTAATTTTAAATACTAAAAAATTAGTTTTCTAATATTTTTTAAAAAGGGTTAGTTTTCAAATTATGTTTAATTTAAGTAATATTGTTCCAAATTTCCTCTATATGTTATATAATTTTAACTTAAAACAAAAATTCTAAAAGTTTAATAAAACATCAATGCAACTTGTGTTCATTATAACTTTTCATATAATTTTTTTTTTTTTAAAAGCCCAAAAGTTTAATGGAACTTCAATGCAACTTTTAGTTTTCTTTTGTATTCACTATAGCTTACCAAAAAAAAAAAAACTATTATATTACTCCAAGATTATTATCCTTCGGCTTCCATCTTGAATTACTATTAAACATCTAAGTTTTCTTAATATACAAAGAATTGGATCAAGTAAAAGGTGATGGCGGGGAAGCAGAGTCCATTTCATGTATCGGTGAATAAATAGAGTCAAGGACATAGAGACATGTGATATTATGCAAAACTATATATTTAAAAATCAGTCGCTAATCAAGCAAATAAAAATTAAAATGCGAGTGTTATTTAAGTTCAATTATTGATCACAAATCTATAATTGCTAAGTAGCATTTAAAATAAAATATATAACAACAGAAAAATCTGCGCATATGCATGAATATTAGTCTAATATTTATAAAGACAACTATTGTTCGAGGATAAATATTTTTGTAAAGATCTTATTTATATATTTTTTTTAATTGAATGTAAAATTAATTCAAACCCAAAAAGTTTATTTACATTAAATGTTTCTTAATTCTGAACTATTTGATACAAAATTGAGTTCCGAGACTTTATCTTTTTGCTTCAAACAAAGTACTAGAGATCCTATTTATGATAAAAGTTAAGAAAATTTACATTATTTACTATTATTATTATTATTAATTAGGAAAGTCTAGAGTAATTAGATATAAATAACAAATCATATTTATGATTTAAGGTGATTTCTAATAAAATAAAAAACTATATGTTATGTAAATATGAATTTTAAAACGTATTTTAGAATATGTTGTTGTTGAGCTTGTATTTAATGTTGTTGTTCAACTTGTATTTTTAAAACATAACTTTAAAATGTATTTTATATCCACTGCAAATATTTTAAATACTAAATTTTAGGAGATTTATTATGTTTTTAAATTGTTTTGGTGAAGTTTTAGTTAAAGTTATAGGATTCTAAATCTCACAGTTTTAGATAGTATTTTAAAATATTTTTGTTAAAATCTTATCTAATTCTTTAATTCATCCTAAATCATCTAAAGTTCACTAAAAATTAAATATTTTCAAATCTTCCCAAATCCTTCCAAAACTTCTAAAATTTCGTAAATTTAGCCATTATTTAACCTACTATAATAAATATATGATCCAAGCTAACTAATTTATTAATGGTCGGCATTTTTATTCTCAATAATACACAGATCTGAAAAAGTTAACTCACTCTTTGGTAGCACAAAAGTTTTATTAGAAATCCGTTCTTGGTCCGACAATGGAATCGGAATCAAATGCTTTCTAAAGTTTTTTTCATTGCATTTTCAAAAATATTTTAAAAATGTTTTGCAAGCTTATAATTCTATTTTTGGAGGTTATATTTTCATTTTAAAAACATGATATCGTAAATAAACAATAAGATATTTTTTCTTCATTATAATTATTATTTTTTCAAATAATGTTGAAATCATCACTTCTATGATGCGGATATATAGTGTTTAACTAAAATAAAGAAGTCAATGCATTCATTCAGATACTGGAGTCTACGTAAATATAAAGCCAATTAACTATTTTACACGGAAACAGCGATGCATATGTTTTTTTTTTTTTTTTTTTTAATTCAGGAGTAAATTTCAGATCTATGGATGGGTTCAGATTAGACTAATCCCCTGGAAGAGATGCAGCTCATGGATAGACCATTTCTCTGAATATTCAAATAGATCGTAAGCAATGGGTCCATATCCGTGTAAATGTACACAATCGTGAACTAGTTTCCTCCGGCGATGCATATGTTGCCTAGAAGAACGAACGATATACCAGAAGTAATATTATCAAACATGACATTTTTGTTTTTCATATACCCAAGAATTTAACAAGAATAAATGAATGAAAGTCAGATGTCCGATCGTTTTTACAATGTTGTATGTCCATAATATTGATATATACTACCTAAATATATGTTCATTCTATCGAAATACGCTATCAGTGAGATTCGTAAATGTTATCATAATTATTCATGAGAATTGATGACAGGATTATATTATTTTTATCTTCTTATGGTGGTTCTCATTAATATTTTTAGAAATTTCTATCGAAGCAAGAAAAAATATATATCAAGAGATAATGAGATTCATGAAACTAGCATGGTGTGATGAGTGTTAAATGATTCTTTTCTTGTGCCATGTTCTAATTCGTCTGAAGGTTATCATCTGTATATATGCACAATTGCACATTAACAAATATTTTTTTTTTAAAAGAAGAAATTGTTATAACTTAGAATAAAGAGCATCTCCAAGTGACCAGGGGCGGATCTAGAAATGTTTTCAGTGAGGGCATAAAAACTTTCAATTTCAATAACAGAAAATATTATTCATTTTTTATAAAAAGATATGATTAATGTAGTTGTTTAAAGTGAAAGTGTTGAAATAGCAGTTGAGCTTTGAGCTAGTGCAATTATAAAATACTAGAGTTTGGGATATTGACATCGATTCATGTTAATAATTTAGAGAAAATAAAAAATTAGATAGGGGCACGTGATCCCGTACGTTATGCTCTGCGTCCTCCCCTGTCTCCAACCAACCTTTACTTTAAGTAAAAAAAGAATTTCTCTAACTCTCCTTTATTTTTGCTTATAAAATAAGATAACCTTATTTTTTACCTTATTCATAGAGTATCTCATGTTGGTTTTTCAATTTCCTCTAGGTTTATTATGACTTTGTGTAACGGTTTTTGTGGCTTTTGGTAATCAGTAGCGAGACATGTAGTTTTTTTTAGTATGGCTTATGTTGCTTTTAATTCTGAAGAAAATTTCATTAGTTTGTGTGCTTCATATCTAACACTTCAAAGTTTGAATAAATTCATTTTTATATAAACAAAAAAACTTTTGCTTAGAAGGAAAAGAGAGAAATTATTGCATCGTTAATTCGCACTTCCCACGACTAATTGCATATGAGTTGACAAATTAGATGTATTAATTCGAATCCACGCCTAATCACGTTCTCGTAATTGGAGGCCTAGATAAATGTAATGATGACAGACCAAACTAATTTAACAAAGACTTTTTTTTTGATAAATAATTTAACAAAGACTTGACAAGAGGAACTCTTAAGTCTGGCAGTACGATTACGTTCTAAAAATCCCCGATTTTTCCGATTAACCGTCCGATTAATCGCTTCAAGGGGGGTGACCGTAACAATACAGATTTTATCCGATTAATTACAACAATCGCCAACTAATTCTGTAAATCAGTAAGTCAAATTTATATTTTCTGAAATATGATTGGCTCAGTTGATAATCGTTTATAAAATTCGATCCAAAAATGAAAATTTATTCTTTTTAGAGTTATCTTAACCAAAAAACATGTGATTAATCGTTTTCAACAAATCAATTTGAGGATTTATCTTCTAAATACAAACTTTGACTATTTTTGTCTTATGTAGTATATGTGAATTGATCAAATATTTTATCTAGGTTAGAAATATATGATTTCCACTACAAGAAAACAGGGTCATTGCGATGGAACTTTGCGATGATTTTGCGACGGTTTTGCGAAGGGTTCGCGACGAAAAAATAAACCATCGCAAGACTGTCGCAAATTTGCGACGGAACAGGTTCCATCGCAAACTTGCGACAGATTTGCGATGGAATTGCGACAGAAACTAAAATCATCGCAATTCCATCACAAGTTTGCGACGCTTTTGCAATGGAATAGCGCCGTCGCACCTTTGCGACGGAATTGCGTTAACTTATTTCC
>OVBJ01003377.1:0-12462 GCA_900406535.1 Noccaea bulbosa
ATTTTTAAAATATATTGACCCCGGTAAAATATAATCCTAGATCCGCCACTGGGAGGAAATATTATAAGTAGTACTGTAAAGTGGAGGTGCAATGCAACCACCAGAACTACGTTATTGTATACGTAATAATTATTAGAGGACATCTCTTCTACATGTGCCGTTTCATTTATTACCTCACCACTCACTTTTCTCACCCCCTTTCTATAGCCAAAATTTAATATCCCTTTTTGGACCGACCACTTCCGCACTATTTTTGTTTTTTTAAAAATAATTACCTTCTCCATAATCCCTTATTTGTGTGTTTTATTTGACTATTTGTTATCTCTTATAGCAGATTTCTCGCCTTCACACTTTTCATTACTGCATTTTATGATATTTGAAAGAGATTCATAAGATAAAGGAGTCATTTGCATCATGCACGAAACCACATATTGGTAGATGGTAGCCTTCGTTATAATTTATATATATATATGATCAGTAATTGGACTATTGTTCATTTTTTAAAAGCATTGTTACCAGCCGAAGCTTGTAATTATCCAAGAGCTCTCACAAATATATGACCGAGTCAGTGGTCACTACTAGCTAGAATTCAACCCAATTTGAACGTGGAATACATTTTGTGAGGAAAAAAAAATTGGAGTTTTTTAGGTCTTTACCATTGTAAATGTAAATGTAATTTATGTACATGCTGCTTGTAGGTAGATATCTGTTAGTGGGCGCATTGAGCATGCATGCATATATATATATCACACACCTACCAAACTACTTATTCAATAAATACTTCCTACTCGGTCTCTTTTTATTGTTTCGTTCTTTAGTCAAAATGATTCTATAGCACCGAATTCGAACACCTTATAGTACACTGAAACTAACCCAACCATATATACACGAATTCATACACATCTTACTATAAGTATATTACATTGTAGATGCTCTATATAATGTATATATATAGAATGAAATTCCTAGGTAAACAAGTTGTTAGTATGGCAGCACATTATCTGTCACCATCAATGTTATGCATTATTTTGACCACTCTTGTCTCCATCGCCGGAGCGAAAGTCCCCGCGATCATTGTCTTCGGCGACTCTTCCGTAGACTCAGGCAATAACAACTTCATTCAAACCATGGCTAGAGCCAATTTCGAACCCTACGGTCGTGACTTCCCCGGCGGCCGCCCCACCGGACGGTTTTGCAACGGCCGTCTCTCCTCTGATTTCACTTCCGAGGCTTACGGTCTTAAACCGACAGTGCCGGCCTATCTCGATCCATCCTACAATATCTCTGATTTCGCCACCGGAGTTTGCTTCGCCTCCGCCGGCACCGGATATGACAATTCTACCGCCGATGTTCTTGTAAGTCCATCTTTCACTTCAAAACACACCTCATTCCGATTTTCTTCTTGTGTTACAAGTAACACCGAGAGGGTTACATTGTCTTGTTTTATCATTAAGGGTGTGATTCCGTTATGGAAAGAAGTCGAGTACTACAAAGAATACCAGAAAAGACTCGCCGCCTATCTCGGCCACCGGAAAGCAGCTAATGTCATCAGAGAATCGCTGTACTTAGTCAGCACAGGGACCAACGATTTCCTTGAGAACTATTACACATTAACGGATAGGAGATCTCAATACAGCATCGGTCAGTACCAAGACTTCCTCATCGGTATCGCCGAGGTGTTCTTAAAGGATCTTTACAAACTCGGGGCTCGGAAAATGTCCTTCACCGGAATCTCTCCAATGGGATGTTTGCCACTGGAGAGAGTGACGAATCTTGACGACCCTTTCAGCTGTTCTCGGAGTTACAATGACTTGGCGATCGATTTCAACGGGAGATTGAGGAAATTAGTGAGTAAATTGAATAAAGAGCTCGTTGGACTCAGGATCTATTTTGCGAATCCGTATGATATCATTTGGGATATTGTTACCAAACCTAGTCTTTACGGCCTTGAGGTGTCTAGTTCTGCGTGTTGCGGCACGGGATTGTTTGAGATGGGTTTTCTTTGCGGCCAGGACAATCCGTTAACTTGCAGTGACGCAAATAAGTACGTTTTCTGGGACGCTTTTCACCCGACCGAGAAGACTAATCAGACCAGTTCAAATAAATGGAATTCTTGAATCTATTATTTTTCAAATTTGTACGTTTTCGTTGAATTGTGAGATGAATTATATTGGAATTATAATATATTGTTAGTTTGTAAATAATTAACTTATATACCATAGCATGAGTCAAATCTTAAACTAGCAAAATCATAGTGGGTTTTTTTGTGAACTAAATTTTTTTTGCAAATCTAACCCTCAGTTTAATTATGTGCAAAAAAAACATATGAACTCCAAAAAACTCCGCAATATAGGACCTCTCTATATTGCCCATGTGGCACCTTTGACTTTTTCTGGAAAACAACACACAGTTTTCGACTTTTTCTAAAAAACAACACACAGTTTTTTTTTTTTTTTATGATCTTCTCCTCATCTTCTTCTCCGTTACTTCTCCGTCAATGGTGGATTTCCTCAATGTCACCGATCTCAAATCTCAAAGGAGGCAAAGTCGGATTTGGCTCCGCCACTCCTGGATCCAAGCCTGATTCCTCCAACACAAAATCCGTCAAACAAATCTCTTACAACATCTCAATTCTCGAAATCGACACTTTGATAATCGCTTCCGGAATCCGGCCAAAACACTTATCCAATTACTCGAATATGTGTGTGGAGAAGCAGAGAGGCAACTCAATTAAAAGACGTGAATTTTAGATTTTAGATCCGATTTTATGTGAAGCGATGGNATTTTATGTGAAGCGATGGGGGATGCAAGCGAAGAAGCAAGGAAGGAGAAGGAACAATTAGGGGTTTTACACACACACGTGTGACTCACACGTGACTCTTTATTCCAGTATTTTTTTTTTTATTATTAATTTTCTAAGTTATTGAATTTAAATAACATGCATTTGGTGCACCATGCACGTAACCTCATTCGATCTTATTACACTTCCATGAAAACAAAAAGAAAAATAATTTTTCATTTGTTTAATCAAAAGATAAAAATATTACAGACAATAAAAATTTAAATATATAATTATATTTTTGTTGTTAAAAGTAGTTTAAAAATGTTCAGACTTTTAGAAATAAAATTTTAAATTAACAATACTATAAAAATCTTTTGTATCTTTTATTTTTATATTAACTTTTTCTTATAACAAATACATTTTACATAGTTCCTACAAATTTCAAATCTAGACGTTTTCATGTATTTTAATATTTAAATTTTAGTTATTTAGTATTATATTAATATTCAAATGCTTTCTATGCGTATCTGCTTCCTTTTTTTTTTTTAAAAAGTCGTTTCCGCGCTTTCAAACGCTTCCGCTTCCGCGTACCGTACCCGTTCCCGATTCCATGCAGCTTAGCTGGAGACACTGAATTAGTCGGGGATAGTGTCAGTGCGCTCACTAACTCCGGTACTGACGCCGGAGATGGAGATTTTTCGAAGAACTTGGTGGGGAGAAGGACTTTATCCACCGTGAAAATCATGACAGGTGTCTCATCGACCACCGTAACAGCTTCTCCGCCGGCACCTCCAGTGGATGATTCGCCGGAAAGAGCTTCGTCAGACTCACCAACTTTTTAGAAGACAATATGGCGAGAAAACGCAGCGTTTCACGTGAAACTTTAATTCATAAAACTGATTTTAATAATATTCATAAAAACAACATGTATTTATAAATATAGATTCAAAACAGCACGATTTTTGTTGATCAACGTTGGCAATATAGGGAAGTCCTATATTGCGGGGTTTTTTGGAGTTCATATGTTTTTTTTGCACATAATTAAACTGAGGGTTAGATTTGCAAAAAAAATTTAGTTCACGGGTTTTTTTGCACAAAACCCTTAATTAATTTGAGCTCTATAGTTTTAGATTTGAATCGATTCTATGGTGCATACGATTTTAAGTAATAGATCAAAATCACAATGCGACTTTTTAATCAAAGAAAACATATTTGATTATTTATTTTTTTGACCAAAAACATATTTAATTGAGATCACTATAAATATCAAATAGATAGATTATCATACCTTCATTGACTGTAGAAGAGTCTTTCTAAGTGTGTTTGACGGTGAGTAAAATTTATTCATATTCTTTATTTGAATAAACTAAAAAGATTTAGGGGAACCAGAACCTATGTTGCAAATGCACCAAATCTGTGGAAACTTGAAAATAAAAAAGTTATACTTTTCCGTTGCAGCACTATTCGTGTTCTGTATGCACACATAGTTATTGTAAAGGAAATGTCATCAACTACCATCAGATCCAATCTTTTTAGTTTTTTCTTTTAATTTATTACTCAGTTATTGTTATCTTTCTTACTATATTTTAGTATATAATTATTTTGCTTGGATGTATTTATATTAATATATATATATATACATCAGTTTATATAAGTTTGATATATATGAGATATTCATGTTTTCAAACTTAGTAATTAGAGAAATAAAGCAAAAGATACGAATTTGACTTTGAGAGTTGTAGTGTACCAAGTGTAACGTGTTCCTAACCAGACTGTGACGAACAAACAGATTAGTTAACATCCAATTAGTTATAATCCACACCAAACATTCATTTCTAAGTGTGTACGTAATTCCAATATATTCCCATGTGTATCATTCAAATATACTTTTCGTATCCAAAATTCAAATGCTTCATGTGTTTGGTAAATTGACATTTCCTTTCAAAAACAATTTTATCGCTTAATTGTAGCCGATTTGTTTGACACTACCAAAACTTCTAGCAAAAAACTGTTAGTTTTTCTTTTTTGTTAAAGGGTTTAAACCGTTAGTTTTTCTAATGTGAAAGCATCGTGAAACAGTAAGATACCAACTGGGAGCAAACCGATCAAAACAGAAAGAGAAACAACAAAACAAAAAACACTACACAAGACACATGAATATAATTAGCTTCGCAACGAAGAAAGTGAAGACTTTTTACTCGGAGTGTTTGATTAATCGTTCAGAAACTTTAGGAAGAAAAGTCAAACTTTTCGCATGATGAGATAATAAGCAAGGTTCCATCGTGTTTGAGCAAATTTACCATGCCATATATCATATATGTCTCTTAAAAGATTTGTAAACGAATGAGATTTGCAATATTTTTTGTGATTTCATAGTTACCTACCTTTGTAGATACAGCTCTGGGGAAAATAATTTATTGATTTTCCATCTCTAATCAATCACAAATTCTTTCTTTAATTAATGGGTGTAAGATGACCTCTAAAGTTTAATCTTCACCTTGAAACCTAATTGTCTACGACTACTAAATCTTCTTCAAATAAACAGATGAAGCTGTATGTATTATTGTTACGAATCATGCGTTCACGGGGTCGGAGGAAATATTATAAGTGTAAAGTGGAGGTGCAATGCAGAACTACATAATTGTAATCGTAGTAATCATAAGAGGACATCTCTTCTACATGTGGTGTTTCATTTATTACCTCACCACCCACTTTTCTCACCCCCTTTCTATAGCCAAAATTTAATATCCCTTTTTGGACCGACCACTTCCACACTATTTCTGTTTTAAAAAATTTCTACTTGCTTACTTTCACAACTTAAAAAAAGTCGATCTCTGGCCTAGATCAACATGACAACTCCTCCATCAAGTAGAAATCACTACGCCACCACCATTTGGTTAAAAAAATCTCTTATCTGTGTGTTTTCTTTCTTGTCTTATAACAGATTTCTCACCTTCACACTTTACATTACTGCATTCTATTATATGTGAAAGAGATGCATACGAATAATACGATAAAGGAGTCATTTGCATCGTAAGCGAAACCCCATATATATTGGTATAAGTTATAATGAAGGGCTCACCAATATATTTCCGCATCATACTAGAATAGTTCAACCAAATTTGAATGTGGAATGCATTTTTGTGAAAGGAAAAAAAGGTGGCTTTAGGTTTCTACAAATATAACTGTAAATCTAATTTATATTCATGACTCCTTTTTAACTGTAAATCTAATTTATCTGTTAAAGAGCGCACTGGGCATGCATGCATATATCATCCACCTACCAAACTTCTAATTCAATAAATACTTCCTACTCTGTCTCTTTTTATTGTTTCGTTCCTTAGTCAAAATAATATGTGACGTAAACAAAAGACACTCCATTATAATATAAATGTTCAAATCACTGCAATATCTTAAATCGTACGTTTAAAAAAGAAACAAACCGAGTCTATACCACCGAATTCGAACAACTTATAGTACACTGAAATTAACCCAAACATATATACACGAACTTGTACACATCTTACAATAAGTATATTAAATAGTAGATACTCTGTATAATGTATACTAGGTGATTTTTGCGCGGGAATAAATTTGGCTTAATAAATTTACTTCTTTAAAATTATTAATATTTGTTTTTAATGTAAATATAAAAACTAATAACGTTATGTTTTTTTCTGAAATTACCAAATTGGATGTAAATGATCAAAAAATTCATTATGTATCTTTTGAAGATATGTAATATGAACCCATATCGTTTCTGTCATACCCTTGTCCATCCCTCATTAGAGGGATTTCGTGTGTGTTAATTGTTAATTGACATGATTATCAGATTTTTTTAAACACATGTTTTGTAGCCAAAAAAATCACATGTTCCAGCTTGGTTTTATTATTGTTAATTGTTTAGTTTTAATTTTATTAGCTGTTTTAACTTACTACTTATCATTTTCATGTGACAATAGTTGTACGTTTATTGCAATCTAAAATTTCGTATATTGGCCACCTAGATTCAAACATCATCAAACTTTATTGCGTCACCTGCTAATATGCGTCATCATCAAACTTTCACACTATAACCACCACGAAACCAATTTTCTGTCAACACTAAGCTTGCACTATTACCCCATATCCGAGTAAAACAAATCTACAGCTACAAAAAAGATGCGCTAAATAGAAAATGTGACAAAGTTTAAAAAGCCATTACTTGCATTGTCTCTTTAGCATTTTCAGGACACAGCTTATTTTAGTGATCAGCTCATAAACATTCAACGTTCTCGGGCTTTGATCTTCAGATTCTCCACCACCTCATGGACTAATCCCCCGATGTCTTGCCATGAAAATCAGCCATCTCAAAAATCCTATTCTCACACAAACACATACATACAACCGTAGAAAATACAAACAACGTTTGTATTAACACATTTCAGAACTGGAATCATGTTAACAAATATAATCATATATAACACATTTCAGAACTGGAATCGTGTTGCAGACCAAACCGTAAAGCACGAAGAAGTTCCACGTGAAGAAAAGTAGAAAAGTATTATTGAGACGCTCACGTAATGTTTGTATGCATCATGGTGATTGGATCTCCAACCAACGACGTAAGGAAAAACTTTCTACATGGTTTCTCAAATTGTCCACACATATCCTGATTCCAGCAACGTCAAATAATGGGTTTGAAACCTGAATGTACGACAGACAAAAGTCTTTGCAAGAAGCACTAAAATGTTCAGAAGACTCATCTTATACCTAGAGTAGCAAAAATCAAATTGTAAAGAAGTTAAGGTATTGTAAGTGTGACAATAACTAACATTTGAAGCCCTTCTTCCATTTTGCCACCCCAAGAAATTTGCTGCACAGAGCTAAAACTCAAAAGATAATTGGGAATTCTTGAAAACAAACCTCGTTAAATCATTAACTTGGTGTACTCCTTTGCACTAACCAACCAATACATTATTCTTTCAAATAATCCTATAAATCAATATCGAGTGTGGAAATAGATAAAATAAACAATTGACCAAAAAAAAAAAANAAAAAAAAAAAAGAAAGATAAAATAAACGTTTTGTTAGCTCTTCAAAGTAAAGAAGAGTGGCCTTGCTCTTATGACCGACGAAAATCCAGAAGAACAATTGTGAGTAGAGAATAGACACTATCTCAATTGCATATCGCCGAGAAATCTCTATATATATCACGTTCAATTCATCCGCTGCAAGAAAGCTAATTTCTATCTGGTTCCAGACTCTTGAGGATACAATTATCAAAACAAAACTCTTGTGATTCTCTCCTCCTCTCTGCAATATTTCCAAAAGCAAATCCTGAAATAGAATTTCCAAACACCAAATATGAAATAACTTGTAGAGAAAACTAATCCACGAAACAGATCTATCCCTAATCGTAATAATAGAATCCAAAGCAGATCACTCTGTTAATAAGATAACAAACTTAATTATCGCTCCAGGGCCATACCTATCCACATTCATATCATAATGACAAAAGTGGAGTCTAGCAGACGTTATTTATATTGTAAGTGAATTAGGTTGATCAAACGTCTGGAATAAGAAAGATGATTGTTAGGTTAAATAAGGACACTTATGTAATTTAACTTCAATGGCATGGAATCTTAATAAGATAATTTCATTAATGGCAATTTAGACATTTTAAATCTGAGAGTGAATGACACTAGACATTGTGGTCATTGTTCCTCCCTCGTAGCTCTTTTTCTTCTTCTCCGGCCATTTCTTCTCCTCATCCGGAAACCATCCCCAAGCCATCACCACTGGATGTAGACAAAGGTTTCTCCCAATGTGTATGTTCTTTAAACCGCTGCGTTTCAACAGAGGCGGCGTTCTAAGCGCACCGCAAGCCACTATACTCACTTTAGACTCCACCACATAAATCTGTTCCCCAAACACAGACGCAACTCCAGCCGCCGTCTTCTTCTTCTTCCCCTGTTCACATTCGTACAAAACTTCCACAGCTTCACAATCTGGAAGGATCAAACCATTACCAGATCCACTAAATCTGCAAGCCAAGTCCTGAAGTCCCCTGTTTTGACCTTTCTTGCATCCCAAGCAACAAAACCCACAGTAATGATCCGATGGAGAATTCCTCGGAATATCTTTCACTGCTAACCCTAATTCTTCACAACCTTTCCTCAATATCTCATTATTAAACTCTTCACTGTTTTCGACGTTTGGAAACATCAATTACGGTACAAATCTTCAACTTACCATGTGTTTTAAGAATCTATTGATCATTATCTTTCTTAACTTGTTTCTCTTCCAAGTTCCAACCCTCTTAATCAAACAGTTGGAAACATCAGAATCAAAGAAAGTTGATCATATATCCTTTTGGCAATTGCTCCTAGCCCCTTGGAAAATTCTGTTTGCGTTTGTGCCTCCATGCAACATCGCTCACGGTTGGATCGCATTCATCTGCTCTCTTATCTTCATCAGTGGAGTTGCTTTTGTCGTCACAAGACTTACCGACCTTATTAGCTGTGTCACACAAACACACACAAAGCTTTTAACAAGTCCATCAAAAGATTCAACATTTGAAATAACTCTTTTTCGGTTTCACAGCGCTCGCGGCAGGAACTTCATGGCCAGATTTAGTAGCTAGTAAAATCGCAGCTGAACGACAACTCACTGCAGATTCAGCCATAGCAAACATCACCTGCAGGTAAAAATCTCAATACCCTTTTATAGATAATTAAGATTCTTTTATTCATAATCTATTTTTGGTGATAATTTTTGCAGTAACTCGGTGAACATATACGTGGGGTCCGTGGGGATCGGAGTTCCATGGCTGATAAACACAGTATACAACTTCATTGTAGACAGAGAGCCTTTATACATAGAAAACGCGAAAGGACTAAGCTTTTCTCTGCTGATATTCTTTGCGACGTCAGTGGGATGTATAGTGGTCCTTGTGTTGAGACGGTTGATTATAGGAGCTGAGCTTGGAGGTCCAAGGCTATGGGCTTGGCTTACTTCTGTTTATTTCATGATGCTTTGGGGTTGTCTTTGTTGTTCTGTCTTCTTTGAAAGTTTCAGGCATCATATAAAAGGAAGGAAGCAACAACATGAGAAAGAAGAATAAAAAGTCTTATGATACCTCACATGTCGCTTCTTCTTCTTCTTTTTACTTGTTTTTAAATAATTTATCAAAGGCAGTAGGCTAAATATGTATGTGTGCTAATATAAAACCATATTGAAAATGATTTTTAGGGATTGTGTCTTTTTAGTTAGGAGTACAGTATTTACAATGTATTAGTCAGGAGGCTGCTAATTCTATTCGTTTCGTATAGTATCATTGTTAACTTGGAGTACAGTATTTATGAATAACTTAATTTAACCCTGTGAACTGAGAACTATGTAACCAATGTGAAAAAAAGTAGAATGCATATTGAGAAGAAACAGAAACTGTGAGACAAAGCATATAACCAAAAGTCTTGTTAAACAACAAAAGCAAGAGAAGCTTGCTTGGAGTTTTAGACCTTTAGAGCATCCGCATTGCTGAACCCTTGTTGGGTTCTTTAAGTATTTTATATTATTAAACATAATATTAATTTAAGTAAAGAATCTCATTAACTTTATCTTAAATTTGACATTTACATTGCAGAGACTCTATGGAGTTCTCAAAAGTTAAATTTTTTTTATTTTACAAATTGTTCTAAATACCAAGATGAGTTAAGGCAAGAAATAAGTGATCGCAAGATCACTTAAGGCAAGGAATAAGTATAAATTTCGATTCTAAATCACAGATAATGAGAAGGAATAGATGATTGTACCCTGAAAGAAGGATGGTAATCAGCAGGAGCTCCACTCTTGTCACCGAACTCTCCACCTGATCTTGGACCTCCACGGTATCCATCTCTGTCACCAAACCTCTTCTCCCCCTCAAAACGAGACGGGCCACTGCAAATACAAATAAAAAAACAGTCACATACAACGCTGGACAAGAAACCATGACATACTCTTTAAGCAGATTCAATTGAAGACATGATAAACTTCCTGAGTTACATTGCAAAACAAGACAACTTGGAGGTTCTGCATCTGTGCGCTTTTTCAAGTTTCTGATTTCCCAAGTAGTTGCTGCAATAGATAAGAACGAAAAGAGATGAAAGGTCTTAAAAACATATGGAAAATGCCTTCTTAGGCGTTCTTTAAGTCCATTGGAGGTTGTACAAATATAGGATCCCATGTAATCTTAACTAAACCATATATGAACTAAGTGCTAACTGGTATTACATTGTGAAAAAAAGAAAAAGCAAGTGAGACTATAATAAGCAAATGGCAATACATTGCTTGCAAGAGTGACATTGTGAAGAACAAATAGAGGAAATATGATTGATCTATACAAGATAATGAATGAGCAATCTGCCCTGGAGTAGATGAGACTCAAGCTATCATATTTAACCACGTTATGAGACTCTCCAAGAACATCTAATTTAACGACAAAACTACAATAACATATAGTTTATGCAAGCTTGCCTTATATAAGAATATTGCCTAGAACTGAAAAACCTGATCGTGAATGTCCATAGGTAACGAATTGTCTGCTTCACTGAGCTGGAAAACCAAGGAAAAAAATTCCAGATAACCAAACATTAACGAAAATCTCAACCCAACAATCGGAAATCAGAGCATGCATTGGTTGCAAAATAAAAAACATAGAAGAAGAAGAAGCAATCGAGTGATACGAGGACTCACCAGAAGTTCTTTCGAGTGAATGCCGGAAGAGAGTCTTCATTCGACATGGAGCGATTTGAGGCAATTTCAACTCCAAAGTTGACGCTTTTTCCCCCGCTCTGCTCAGATCGTCGTCCCTACCACACCACACCCCGCTCCTTAATTTCGATGTGTGAACCCAACCCATTTATATCTGATCAAAAACCTGAAAACCCCACGAAGCAATTTTTCATCATCTCTCGTTTAGGCCTTGAAATTTTCGGATTATGGGTTGCTTTCTGGGTTGTTTCGGTGGTCGGAAGAATCGCTGGCGTCTGAAGCGTAGAGAATCTGAAAAAAAGCCGTGGATCTGGTACCGGTACCGTCACCGACCATCAATTTGAGGCAAATCGAGCATGAGACTTCAACAAGAGAGGAAGAATCCTCGTTCCCGCAGTTTCATTACCATAGGAGAAAGGAAGATCGAAGAGAGATGCGAGAGAAGAAAAAAATAAAGAAAACCGCCTCTTCAGCGGCTTCCCACAGAACCGATTCAAGAAGAAAATCATGCCACATCATTATTTTTTTTCCTTTTTTCTTTTTTTTTCCAGTATAGAACCCTTCAAAAACTGAGCGATGCAGATCTTCTAATCGTACCCAAAACAACAGAATTATATTACTGTATCTTGAGTTATTTTTAGTGTAATCTTGCGCGGACCACTCTAGATACAAATGACTTTGGTACCTTTCTGTTCGAAAGTGATTTTGGGCCTAATCTATAGGTTCCAATTCATAGGCCCAAATGTAATGCAAACGTAATCGCGGCCCTTTAGTTGTCGTGAATGCTAAAATCTTTAATTCAAGGCCCAATGGTTTGCTTAAATATATATACACACAAATAGTATCGTCGTATTCCCTTATTCTTCCCCGAATCCCTAAATCTGGAAAATATCTCGAAGAAAACCTAGCCGTCGTCGCTCTATCAATGGACGAGTCCGCCGCCG
>OVBJ01003378.1:0-12456 GCA_900406535.1 Noccaea bulbosa
ATCAAGAAGAAAATCAACTTACTCAAGATAAAATTAATCGAGAGAAAGAATTCTAAAGGTAGAGGCGAAAGAAATAAATGAAATTGATGATTTTTTTGTTTAAATTATTTTCAATAATCATAGTTAAAATATTTTAAATGGCAAAAAAATTACATAATAATATTTAATGTAAAGAGTAAAAATTATAAAAATGACATTTTATTGTTTGTATATTTGATTTGTATTTTTTTAGTTGAAGGGTAAATTTGCAAAAAAAAAAATAGTTCGCGGGTTCTTTTGCATAAAATATTTTAAAATTTGTGACAAATATAGCCAGGGGCTATATAGCGGGTGACTTTGGAGTTCAGGGGATTGACTTGCACGTAATATTATTGAAGGTTTAATTTGCAAAAAAAATTTAGTTCGCTGGTTTTTTGCACAAAACGAATAAGATGTAGCCCTCTCATAGTTATTGGGAACTCTAACAAGAGACATGTATAAAATAAAATAAAAACAAGATTTAGGATTGGATAGAGATTTGAGGCGCAATTTCCAAAGGGACCCGCATATATTCTTGCCTCCATATTCAAGCAAAGCATCAAAGCGTAGATTCCCATGCAGCACTTTCTTTTTAGCTTGTCCTATTTTTTAAATCTCCGGAGCTTTCTTTTGTTTGTTTCCACTTTAGTGAAAATTAATCTCGATTTCAGAAAAATGGATTCGTTTTGCGATCTATACCTTTCTTTGTTCCTTAATTAATTATGTTTTCATTGGTATATTATAAATTTATAATGTGCTTGCTCTTCTAGTCTTTACTCATACATATGATCTCTATTTCCTCTCTTTCTTTTTTAGAAGCCTTTTTTTTAATCGTCTATAACTAGCTTTCTCAAAAGTAATTTTATACGATATGCTTTCAATTCATTACAAATATTCCGTTATAAATGTATTATGGGTTAGCAAGAAAATCTCGTCTCAAAAGAAAACTTCTCCTCACACACACTAATCATAAACTATGATTACGAGTTCTGATTGGAAATCCACAGAATAATTTTGAAATTGTCTATTTGTAAAACGATTTTTGTTTGGTAACGTTATGTAATTCCGTGAATGTAATATTTTACATATTTCTACAGATAATTTTTCGATCATATTTTAGAGTTTATAGGATTTTGTCATTTCAGAAGTCATGATGGCGTCACGTAGACGCGTCACTGATTCGCGTGATAAAGTATCAGATGTTTCATTTTCCACCGTGGGCCCATATTAACTTTATCACAACTGACTAAAAGTGGGCCTACACTCACAAGACCAATGGGCTTAACTACATATTCAACCTAAGGAAATACAGTAAGACAAGCAGATCTGTTGGTTTCCAGAACCGGTGAAAATATAAAATACCGTTTTAGTTCAGGTAAAAACATTTTAAAAAGTCATTTAACCGAAATCCGGTACAATTTCCTTCAAAAAAACATACATCATCTCTCATTTGCTCGCACTCTCGGACATCAACTTCTTGATCAGCTCCAATATATCTTCTCTCAAATGCTTAACCAAATCCGGTACAGTTTCCTTCACATGAGTAAACCACAGCTCATCCCGGTTCTTCATTCCCTCAGAGGTAAACCATCGGCATATAACCTTAGCGATTGCAAGAGCGTAAACACCACAATCGTACCCATTCTTTTGCTGCGGTGTATCACTGCATTCTCTGTATGCTGCGTCTCCATCATCAGACACAAACGGAGAGATCGCCTTGAAGAGCTGTTTCGCGTTCCATCTGTTCACTCCCATGAAGCTGTCGTGATGGAAAAACGAGTTGGCTTCTTTGTAGTAGACGAGTAAGCTCCAGTGTGATCCGCCTTCTGCTAGCTCGACATTTTCATTGTTGTTCACGGGGAATATCAGGAGTTCGCTGTCGCGTAGTTTAAGGGGTTTCATGAAATCTTTGAGTGATTCAGCGTCGGGGCAGTTTGAGATCCAGAAGGTAATGCAGGGAGGGATCAGCGAGATGGCAGTAGGACAAGTGTGGAGTGTGGATAAGTAGCTTAAGTAGAACTCCATCACACGATCGTTTAGAAATTCGGGTCCGTTTAGGATGTCCAAATCTGATCTCCTGAGGACAACATCGTTGTAGCTGAGGATCTTGTCGTCACCTGAAGTGTTCCCCATACCGTAGGATTCCAGAAAAATCTGCAATATGCAGATATACACTTAAGATGTGAAAATGGATAAAAGGTTTTTCAGAGACAATTAAGAGCCTAAAGTATATAACATTGAGTAAGGGATTCGTAAGGCTGAATAGGCTAAATTGCTTCTACAGTGAGCAACTACAAGCAAGAACTGCTTCTTGTTAATTCTAACTACACAAGCAAGATCTTAGTGCCTGGAATAAAGACTAACTAGAAAAATGATATTAAATCTAATTGAGTGGCATAAAACCATAAGAGGTATATACTAGGTACAAGAACTCTGCGTAGTTCTAAGACAAATAAGAGAGTATACAAACACCTAATTGCATCTCATATGGCAGACATAACCAAGTCAATTGGCATAGATCGGAGAGCTTTTGCAAACAAAAACTTCGTTCAGGCATTTTGTCGAATAGTTTCGCTTCGCAATAATACTTTTTTCATAGAAGAACCACGTGTACAGGAATCAAAATGCTAACACCATATACATATAAACAAAATCAGTGGTTCTTAAAAAATTGATAGGAAGGGGAGAAAAAAAAAAAACCTCAATCAGCGGAAGGAAACTTCTCAGAATATGCAGGATTTAGGCAGGAATAAATTGAGATATATGCAACGAACTGATGAATTAGTAACAATTACCTTGATTCTCTTTATCTATACGCGATTCCTGAGAAGAATCAGTTTATTTCTCCAGCAAATCCACCGCTTGATAAACTGTTATCTGAAGAACAGAATCTGAATTTTCTTCTATCGCAAGAATCCAGAAAGAAGAAGAGAAAAGACATGTAACATATCTAATGGGCCTTGTGGAGTCTCGATTCCAAATAAGATACTTCAATCCTAACCCACGACTACTAAAGAAGGGCGTCGTCACGTGAGAGCTGGGAACGCGTGTCCTTAAAACGGCACTGGTTTTTGGTGACTTCTCCTTAAACGGCACGAAGTTCCCTGATCCAATTAGCCTCTCAAATATATCTTACCTGGAGAAGAGTGTGCGCCGTCCAATCAAATTTAAACGGGTCCCACTTTCAAATCTACGATCGAGATTGTTTACATTTACGTGCCATCATCGTAAACACACCTGAATTCTCCTCTATTTTTTTTTTTTTTTTTTTTTTTTTTAAACCGTTTTTTTTTTTAAAAACCCCCCNTGTTAACAACTCCCTCCACTTTTTGTTTGTTTTCTTTTCCGTTGAAAGAAGAAGAAAGCAGAGCAATCGTAAACTAAGAATAGAAAAAAAATCTAGGGTTTCGAAGATGTGGGACTCGGATGAATGTTGCAAGGGTTGTAACAGTAAGGATGGGGTTGTGATTGATCACGAGGCGAGGAAGACAAGTTGCTCCGAGTGTGGTCTTGATTTCGGTACCGGTGATTCTGGTCTCTCCAATGTCACCACCGAGCCGAGTAATGTTTCCTCTGACGATTTCTTGTCCCTTACTCTTGGAAATTCGCTGCATGGTGGCTCAGCACCCGTTTCCGTCGCAACCACCGAGACGAAGAAGAAGAGTTCTGATCTTGAATATTTGGAGAAACGTGCCTTAGACGCCATGATGATCAATCTTACCTCTGATCCCGCCTCCATCGCGGCTATGTCCTTTAGGTATAGCGTTTTATCTTCTTTCTTTTTATCGTTGAGGAAATATTGTTTCTTTTTTACAGAGAAGTTAAAATTTCGCTTCATCCATTTTTACAGGTTATGTCTCCCTGAGAAAGTCAATGTAAGTTAAAATTCTGGAACAATAGTTAGTTAGTTATTAATTATGCAGATAGGTTTGAATTGGTGTGTTTCTTGATCTGTAGAAAAAGGCTAATGAGATCTTCAAGAAAGTGGAGAAGATATGCACAGAAAAGGATCGTATTGCCTTTAATGCTGCTTGTATCTACATTGCCTGTCGACAAGAGAGGACATGACTCATTCTCCGAAGGGTACATATATAATCGAAACCTTGAAAGATTATGGATCCTTTAATCTTGATATAGCTTTTGTTTTTGTAGTTGAATCAGCCCTCTTCAAAACCTTATTATTATTGTAGAGATATTCTCTTCTGTCGCTGGAGCCACAATGTATGATATTTCCAAGGCAATTGGGATCACTGCTGAGCAGGCCCGGCTCAGTACAAAAATGGGCCCTGTTCCATCCCAATTTTTTTTTCAAATTTATAGTAATTTTTATATATTTAGGTCCTATTGTATAATATTTTCTAAAATATTAGGCCCTATTTTGCAAATAATTCATATTATTAGGCTCTAAAATATAAATAAAAATTGATAAAATTCAGATGGCCCTGTGACAGATCCCAGCTCACACATGCTAAAAAACGGCCCTGCTGCTGAGACACTGAAGATCAACAAGAATTGGTTAATGGAAGTCAAAGCTGCTGACTTTATTGTGAGTAGTTTGAGTTTTTCCTGCATTGAGCTCGTGGTTCGTTAATTAAAGAGCTCTCATTTACTGAATCACTGACATTATATTCATCTACAGAACAGGTTTTGCGCTAACCTTGGAATGGATGGCAAAGCAGTTAAAGCTGCTCAAGCTGCTAAAAGTTATAAAAGATTTGAGAGGTACCTTCGTTATTTCTTATTTGGGCAGTTTTCTGGAACTGAGTAAGCAAATATATATCCTTATCAATGTCTACTTAATTATTGCAGTTGTAGTTATCCGATAGTAGTTGCAGCTGTAATCGTATATGTCATTACTCGACTTTCTGATAAGAAGAAGCTTCTCAAAGGTGGCAGTTAAATTAAATCTCTCTTTCTAATTCGTTTAGCAGGCCATGAGCAAAATCTGATTAGCTCTTCTCTTTTTCTAACTTATGTACACTTGATGATGTTGCAGATGTTTCGGAAGCAACTGGAGTTGAAAGAAGTAATATAATTAAAACATACAGGAACTTGTACCCGTATCTGTCAAGAATAATACCAAAGTGGTTTGCCGACGTAAAGGTCCTGGAAACGCCTGATTTTCTCTTTCCATTTTTTTTTTAAGTAGGAAGATACATTTACAAGCTACATCTCAGTCAAGGAAGATTTTCTCTTTCCGATTTTTTAGTTTGTTACTATACCTTGTAGAAGAAATTGTACCAGCAATGATACTGATCATCAAAGTTACTGATCCAAGTGTATGTAAACTCTCAGTTAGTTTTGTGAATTTGTCTAGAGAATCCAAGAGCAATCCGTTTTTCTTTTGTTCATTATCAAAGATCTTTGAAATCGAGAAATATATTCAACAATAGAATTACAAAGACGTAACATATATTTCTTGTAGAATCCCCTTAGTCTAGGGCTGACTAAAATATAATTTACTTTCTTAGATATCCAACAACGCCCGTTTGGTATGAAATCTGACATTTAAATAAAGAAAAAAACACCAAAATAACAGCTTCCAAAATCAGTAAACGCTTACTTCATCAACAATATGGTGAAAATGTTGACCCAAGAAAAAAAAAGGCTAAGAGGTTCGATTCTAAAGTCCTAATGGGTCCATGTTCTTAATTTATAGCTGTGATCGATTGTATAGTGTAACGTATGTGTGTAGACAAAAGTTGGGTTGCATTTTGATACTTTATCGGATTGTATAGTTTTTTTTTTCTCTTCGTGAGTGTCACTATTTGAATGTATTGTGATATTTATCCCTGGTCTTATTATTGCTAAATTACGACTTTAAAAAATGTTATTAATGAAGACGAAATTCAAAACCTAATCCATCTCCGATGTAAATCTGGTTAAGGAATTTCCGTTGTTAAAAAATAAATAACAGAAAAAAGGAAACACAAGCTCCATGTCATATCGGGAAATCATTAATGGAAATATGTACAACTAAATTATTATGCTGCTGAAATAATCCACCTTTGACGAAATAGTTAAAAGTAAAACATGAATTGGAAACGGTTATTGTCAAAAAAAAAATGGAAAAAGGAAACTTGAGCGATAGATTTCCTTTTCCGAATAGACAAATTAAATGATCAACCGAGAAAACAAATTAAGATCCTTATACTAACTAATATAAATAGACCCCCCCACATCTCCAACAATCACACACAAAAATCTCTCACACGCTTCTCCAAAATCACAGAGATCAATAAATAATCCCACTCTCTAACCGAGACTAATTTCTGCTGTACAATGTCGTCAATCGCCGATAATACCTTTTCGATGTCTACCATGTTCGATGCTCTACAACACATCCGTTTCTCTAGAGGAATCTCCGCTTCCATTCCTCCTCCGGGCTTCACCCCACGCGCCTCCGTCGTAGAAGACATGCGCTTAAACCCTTTGTTCAACCTAATGACTAGCGGCGAAGGTGTGGCTCTCTTCAAAGAGATGGTTGCAAAGTTAGACCGAAGCCAGCTTCACAAGATGGTCTCGTTGCTTACGTCAGACTCCGACTACTTCATGGAGGTTGTCAGAAACAAGAACGGGTCGAGACGCGTGCAGAAGCTCCTCGGGATATCAGATGACGTGGACGCCTTCTTCTACGCCACTATCTTGCGCCGTTTCCTCGACATCATGACGGACAAGTACGCATCCTACGTGGCGATACGAGCCATGGTCGTTTTCCACCAGGAGAAGAAATATGCAATGTACGAGCACATTCTCTACTACGCGCTTGACATAGCGCGTGATCAATACGGCTGCATCGCCCTCAACGAGATCATTACCGACTCAGATGATCCTTTCTACAGAAATCTGCTACTAGACGTAGTCGCGCACAACGCTTTATGCCTAAGCAACGATGCTTCAGGGAACTTTGTGGTCCAACACGTTCTCAAACTGTATGACTTGCGTTGCACGCATAATGTCGCACTTAGTCTTGGTGGACATTGCGTTGATCTGTCGTTTAAGAAGTATGGGAGCTACATCGTGGAGAAGCTTGTGGAGGCGGAGGAGTCTATGGCCGTGGTGGTTGTGGAGCTTTTGGAGTGCGACGGAGACAGGTTGATGAGGCTGGCGAGGAATGAGTTTGGGAGTTTCGTGGTGGTCAAGGCACTGAAAGTCACGCAGACGACTAGGATCGATCTGTTTTGGGATTTGGTGCAGAAGCTGATGCCTTTTCTCCATCTCTTGCGTAGGTCTCACGGAAGTAGCATTGCAAACATCTTGGAGGCATGTGACGTTCTATAAGTACAAGATGCTCAAAAAGAAGTGTTTAGGTTGTTCTATGGTTGATTGCTGAAATCTTGTTTAACGAAGTTTTTCATTGATTTTTGTACAAGGATCCAAATTTATTTCAAACGGAATGATATAACATTTGCCATATAATCCTGTTCTTTCACCTTTCATGATCAGTTTGTATTATTATTTAATTTTGTACCGAAATTAAGATAAGTTTATTGAACTGGTTCGAAAATTTGGTGGTGAAAGTAGAAATTCGCCAAGATAAAGAAAACGATACAATGCCCATCACAGTAGATTTTTCTAAAAGGAAAAGAGTAACGAACGACGACAATTGCTTGCAGTTATAACCGAAAACAAACCGTGTAACAGAAAACCATGGGCACTTGTGGGCCTTGGGCCACGTATCATAGGCCGTGTTTGGTGACTGTTTAATTTTGTAGTATTTATACGATAATCGTGGCAAATTTTGAAACTCTTCCTCTGCTCTCTGCCACTTGTTCGTCTTCTTCGTCTTCTTCCTCTGGTAAAGACCGAAGCATCTTTTTGTTACTTTCTTTTTCTTGTCGATTTTCTCGGAATCCTGAAATTTCTTTCCGCTGCTTTCCTTCTTCTACTTTTCGCGCCTCTTTCCAAGTAGTCAAGTAGTAAGTAAAGCATTCCTTTTCTGTTTTCTTTTCCATCTTGACATTGATCGAAGATTTTTCTTCTTAGCTGGTTGTATCTGCGATTTGGCGGTTTCTCTTCCATTTTCTTGTCAATTTTACGGAGTATTTTGTTGAATCTGGAACTAAATTACGGGGTAATTTCTCAATATCGTGTTATGTTTTCTGGGTTTGATGCGTCTGTTGCTATGCATTTCTTGAGGACCCTGTCGACAACTCTGCAATTTTTGACCATCGATTCCATTCATAATCTTGTGTTCGTCGTGTATTGAATCCGAGATCTGGTTTTTGGGAATCTCCAGGTGGTGGAAATTGGAATTTCGCTCGAAATGGGAAGATTATTCGTGACAAACCTCGATGGACCAGTCTACAAATGCAAGCGTTGCCAAGTAAAAATCACTTACGCCGATCCAGCTAAAAGAGTTAGTTTTCTGCTTCTTCCTCAAACTCGTTTCTTGTTATTTTCGATTTCCTCTTAGCTTGATCATCAGGAGTGATGAAGTCGTCAGGAAGATGAACATTTGATTACATATTTAATTGAAATCTGATTAAATCTCTTTTTTTCAAGAAATTGAAACAAATGATTGGAGAAATTTACACTTTCGTCTGTTTACTTATATACTCTTTGTTTAGCTACGTAAACAATTCTTGAAATAATTGACCTGATTTTTGTTGTGTGTTTGCAGTCACTGGCGTCGGTTGACTTTCCGGTCAGCCTTGGAAAACTGTATTACGTCATGGAATGGTAAAATAAAAAAAAAAAAGAATTTAATTACTTTAATTACGATAACTTTAACTTTGACTGTAAAGTCAAAACCCTTTTGGTGGTGGCAGCTTCAATGTGGTGGTTGGGAATAAAGTGGCAATCACTATAGATGGAGGAAACATAGACAATTCAATGCGTGAGATGTTCTGCGTCGCTTGTGGCTCTCGTCTCGGCTTACGCTATGTATATATACAAGACTCAAAAACTCAGTTTCCATGACCATGATGAATTGGTATTTCTCATTATGGTTTTTTTATTCATTGGCAGGAGAGCAACGATAGAAGACTCATGTACAATCAAGGACATTTCTTCATCAACAGGTGATGATCCGTTTTGATTTCGCAGCAAGAAGATCTTACTTAGTCTCTCTCTCTTTTAATATTTGTTCTTGAGGAGTAAGTAATGGCTTGATTCGATGCAGGTTTAAGCTCCGCGGACCACGAAATGGAAGCCCAAATGGAAGCGATGATGAGAATTAATCCAGGAAACGAGGAATGAAGAAGCTGCTTTACACATTCTCTGTTTCTTCTCTTTCTTTTCTTTAAGTGAGAATACTCCTCAAACTTTTTCTTTGCTCCTTTTTGTTTTGTTTGAAGACTTGACAACACAAACCAAATGTTCATCAGTAGAAATATTAAAATGGACCTTTTGTAAGTAGCTGAAGTTTGTTGACCATTCGCAAAAGATATTAAAGATTTCATCTTTCTTTGTGCATGTTTTTTGTTAATGTTCTATTTGTAGAACCACAAAGTTCTCTTCTTTTACATTTTTTTTATCTTTACAATACAATTTTGCCATTAGGGGAAAGAACAGTATGTATTGCGTCTTCTCTTATTGTTATTATATATATATTTTTTTTTTTTTTATCTTCTATAGATTGGTAACTATATAACAAAAGTCAATCGTGTAAACATTTTGATTATAGCCCTCGTCTAACTTATTGAACCAATAGTCAACATTTGTTTGGTCCCTTTACCATATCTAACCATAATGCCAAAAAACAAAAAAAAAAGAGGTGGAAAACAAAACTCTGAGAAAAAAAATTAAAGGTTTAGAGTTTAGACGTTTAGTCCTTAGGGTTTGCATTTTTTTTTAAGGGTTTCTGTTTTTTAGGATTTAGTTGTTAGGGTTTACAATTTAGCTTCTACAAGTTTTTTGGTATGCTAGCTTCTAAAAGATTAAAATTTTATATATCGTATATGATTTGAAGCATAAAACCTATACTGGTAAAGGAGAGATTTCTTTTACTTGTCGAGGAAGATGGCGACGGAGAGCGAAAAGGCGGCCGTTAGAATAGGATTAGGGGTTGCAATCTGTGACCAGAAAGATAATTTATTGTTTAGGACTAAGGGACTACTACAAGACGTGACTTCTTCCATTAGTAAAATCAGAGATTAAGCGAACGTCACTGTAAGTTTTTGAATACTCTCAGTTGATTACTTCCATAAGATAAAGAGGCCTAAAGGAAATCGTGAGAAGCAGAGAAAAAACTAGCTAATACGCCGAGATTAGTTCTTAAACTCTGCTTAATCAATTTGTCAAAACATATAGAAATGTGACATATTCTTGGACTTATTCTCTCGTATAGACCAAAGAAAGCTCCTACACCATGGACGCCGAGGTTAGGCCGAGAAGCACTTTCTATTCTCGCCATGAGGCCAACGACTCTAAGAAAGAGTCCTGCGTTATCTGCACCGACGACGATATTGATTCTGAGCTCATGTTTTCTGTCGATAAATGCGGTCATCGGTTTTGCTTAAACTGTGTGGAACAACATATAGCGGTGAAGCTGGTTGATGGAACGATACCGAACTGTCTTGAGCATCGCTGCGAGTCTGAGCTGTCTATTGATAGATGTGGAATGATTTTGACTCACAAGCTGAGTTTGATGTGGACGCAGAGGGTTAAAGAGAACTCAACTCCTTTGGACGAGAGAGTTTATTGTCCGAACCAAAGTTGCTCTTACTTAATGTCCAAAACCGAGCTTTATGCATCTGTTGATGAATCTGGACGACTTAGGAGATGCTTCAAATGCTGTCGCTCCTTTTGCCTCCAGTGCAAAGTTCCATGGCATAGCTCACTATCGTGCAGCGATTACGAGAAGTTGCATCCTAATCCTCAAAATAATGATGAGGATGATGATGATGATGATGCAAAGCTAACATCCTTGGCAAATCGTGAAGGGTGGCGTCAATGCGGAATGTGCCATTACATGGTTGAACGTAGTTCCGGATGTTTCTTCATGAGATGCATGTATCTTAATATTTTTCTGGCATATATAACATGTTGCATATAGTATACGATACAATTTCATTCTCCTCCGGTAACCTTTTAGGTGTGGATATACATTTTGCTACGAGTGTGGAGAAGGATCCGTGCGCTACAATCATCGATGCCGCAATATTGGTATTCGGCTCAGAAATCAAGACCCACAGGGGATTGCTCCTTGGCTTCTTTGTGGTCTCTTTGTAATAGGTTTCGTGTTAAGCGAATATATAGACGACCAGTTCCGACTGGGCAGGAAATTAGTGGAACGGCCCAAGCGCCCACAATCGAAATGGGAACAAGATTTATCTGATTTTCTTTTCGCGTTATTATAGGAAAAACAATTAGGCCGTTTATGGAGGAAATAAACGTTTGCTACACGAATATTTTTTTAGCTTTTTTTTTTTTTTGTGGTGTTTTTCTTTCGGGTTTTCGTCTCTTTAGTCCGAGTTTAAATGGACTTTTGAGTGTTGAGATTGATCTTGTAATTTTGATTTTTTTTATTATTCTTAGCCTATTTATATTACGAATCTACAATTTTTACTACTCTTTGTCTCTTTATTTTTGTACTTTTTAAGTTTTGTTGAATCCAATTTTATGTCACATGAATTTTTCAATATTGTTTTTTAAGTGCTGTGTTCTTTCGATAGAAGAAAACTCTTTTTGACCGACAACCTTGACTAAAACACACAAAAAAAGATCTTTCGACGATCAAACATTTACTTTCTTATATATCAACACCAAAAAGAACATCTTCACCACTCTCTAACTTTCATCAACAATATAATATAAAAATTACCTCTATACTAATGAGATGTACAATTAGCTAGCTAGAGCTACAAGTCGTATTTTTCTGTATGATTAATTTAGTAATTTAAATGCTAATTAATAATGCTTCTTCCATGTTTGTTTATTTTATTTTTTTGGTTGTTTGGTCTAAAGAAGCGTTGCAGAGTGAAGAATCTGATTCTTCGTCTCCTCCGTTTGATCCACAGGCCAAGACTTGTTGCAAACCGTCGAGCTTTGGATACAGTTCTGAGCCTTGCTAACGAATTTTTTCGCCCCATTGTAATCGTTCTCTGATAGTTTCCTCTCTGCAATATCCAATGCTCTTCTAGCTTCTTCCTTGTTACATCCCATGATGAATTATCTCGAAGATGGTGATTTTGGTCAAGCTGCGGCGGAGAATATGAAAGAAGAGGAACAAGAAGCAGATAGGAGAATAATTAGGGAAAGTCGTACAGTAGGTCAGTAGCTTGTAGATGACGCTATCTTCCTTTTCCTTTAGCGAAAAATGGAAAATGGACTGAAAAAGGAAACTCGAGCGATATATTTCCTTATCCAAATAAGCTAATAATTTACAGCGGCTGTAGTAGTATAAATATATATTGATTATATGAAAGTGAATTGTATTGTGTTAATTGATTGGAATGATACTCTTTCCTTAATACGCCCCCTCAACCTCAAGGC
>OVBJ01003379.1:0-12447 GCA_900406535.1 Noccaea bulbosa
CAGCTGAAATCTAAAGCTTTGGATGTAAGCGTTCCTCCGGCTTTGTGTTTGCATTGATAGTGTTGACTCAGGATCTGGTTACTTGTGATGATTATTGTGCCTCTAATTTTGACTATTCTCCAAATTTCCAGTTGGTGCATTCTGCTTACGCTACCATGTTGGGACATCTACGAACCAATGCCCTGGAATCCTTTAAGAGCCGACTGGAACAGTCTCTAAATCAAGGAGAAGGATTCGCAAATGCTGTGCGGGACTCCCGACAGTCTTGTCTGCTCGTGTTTGACAAAGGATGTAAAGGTGAGAGTTCCTACTACAAAAGTAGAGCCTCCTTCTGAGAAACAAATTGTTTTGGCCAAAAATTACAATAACATTAACACGAGACTACCTCCGTTTATAAATTGTGTTCATGCCTTCAGATGCTGCGGTTAAACAAGCGACTTGGGATGCATCAAAAATAAGAGAGAAACTTTGTCGTGACATTGATTCTCACACCTCTTCTGCGCAGACTGCTAAACTAGCTGAATTAACTGCCAACTACGAGGTTCTGTTTTGGTTTTCTCTTCTTCTGACTTTGTAGCTGTTAAGGGCTCGTATTAATATTTGATTTACAGAAACGGCTAAGTAAAGCACTGAGCGAACCTGTCGAGTCTTTGTTCGAAGCTGGTGGAAAAGAGACGTGGCCTTCCATAAAGACACTTCTCAAACGGGAGACTGAAACAGCTGTTACAGATTTTCTGGATGTTGTCACTGGTTTTGAGCTAGATCAGGCTACGATTGATGCTATGGTTCAGAAGCTAAAGGAATATTCTCGGAGTTTAGTGGAGAAAAAGTCGAGAGAAGAAGCTGCCAAAATTCTGATCCGAATGAAAGATAGGTAAGAAAAAGAATCGGAGTATACTCCTTTTAGTAGCCTCTCTTTTTTCAGTTTTCTCTGCTTGATGTGATTCCAGACACATGTCAGGTTCTCAACAGTCTTCAGTCATGAAAAAGACTCGATGCCACGGGTCTGGACTGGAAAAGAGGATATTGAAGCAATTAAAAAAGATGCTCGCGCAGAGGTAACTTCTTAGAACAGTGAATTACGAAATAGTTCACTTTTAGAAACTAATGACAGAAATAGACTTTCCTAGTGAAAAATAACAGGTCCAAGTACATAGATGGATGAGTCTATTTAAGCAATTAGTTTATGAACTAATTGGGCTAAGTTGATGTCATGAAATTCTCTCTATCTAATGCTATCGTGCAGGCTTTAAGTCTTCTCTCTGTGATGGCGGCAATACGTTTGGATGAAAGACCGGACAAAATTGAGAGTACTCTTTTCTCTTCTCTCATGGGTGGAACAGTTTCCGTTGCATCTTCCCGCAACAGAAGCTTAGGAACTTCTACGGATCCACTTGCATCTAGCTCTTGGGAAGAGGTAAACACAGTCTGATACAGTGATTTATACTATGGTCTGGTTAATAAATGTGACTATTATTGAGGCATCACACTACAAAGAATACAAAATTAACCAAATTAGTCCGCTTAACCAGAAATATTTAGCATGGTGGCACATTAGATGGTAATACCGATTCCGCGTCCAGTTGTAGTCAAATAGAAATACCAATGCTCGGTTTTGTGGATGCAGGTTCCTCCAAAAGACGTGCTACTGACGCCAGTACAGTGTAAGTCTCTGTGGAGACAGTTTAAATCTGAGACCAAGTATATCGTACTCCAAGCTATCGCGGCAAAGGTGATTTTGCAAGTCTTCCTAAAACTTTCTGTGTTATATACATAATTTAATCAATGGTATGTATATATTTTTATTTCTACTCTACAGAAAGCTCACAAGAAGAATAACGACAACTCCTGGCTGACTTGTGCGGTTTCGATTGTGTCGTCTATTGTCGCCTTTGCTGTTGCAAAGACCGTGCTCGAGGCATAGAAAAAGAAGCATGTGCAATGCAAGCATCTATCATGTGATGCTTAGCTATTATAAAAAAACATACTATATAGAGATTGGTCGACACTGAAACAAAAACATACTACACTTGTTTAAGCCAGTTACTATTCTTCCCATTTGTTTATGAAGTCATCCCACATAGTGAAAGCAATGGAGTCTCTTAGGGAATCAGCAACATGTTCCACAGGCATAGCATCCAAGTGCAGCAACTCTACTTCTTCTTCCGCTTGTCCACCCGATTCCTCCACCACTGGAACAACATTTTCAGCATCGGCGGCAAAGAGCCAGTCGTGAATCCCGTCTTCTCTCTTGACGAAGTTACGCAGAGCACAAAGAACAGAGTAGTCTATGACCATAACTCTTTGCTAAACCAACACTAATTTAGTTATAAAAACTGGATCTAGAGAACTTTGAAGCAGAAACGAGACGGTAGCAAAGAGATCACTGAACGCTTTTACAAACACAGAGATTCAGATTCACATTTCAATCTCATGGTAAGAATAAACTAGGAGAAGGCCAAGAACTAACCACTTGAATCATATAAAACATCAGCACCAAGTATAATGTTAGGCCGCAAGTCAAATATCGACGCATCCCATACTCCCCAAGTGAGACACATTACCTGCTAATATAAAACCAAGCAAACACCATGAAACAAGTATCTTGGAGACAGAAACACATATGTGATATATGATATGATCTTGTGGTATATATTAAATTGCAGCTGAGATTGTTAAGCTCACAAGCACTTCTCATATTCTCCAAAACCTGCAAATGTACAGTCGAAACACTTATAATCAACATGTTTTCACTATACCTCTGCTTTACTTGAATAATCGGTAAGCGTTACATTAGCTCCAACTTTTGTATCTACTAAACCATGCGAGGAAGTCCTAGCTCCTAACTGCAAATTCCAACCAACACACAATTCTAAGAAAATGATAACATATAAGGAATCTACATAAACACAGAACACAATCACACATAATCCCAATTATGTAATCAGCAAAATCAGAATCGAAATCAAAATCATGAGTGAGCAGGATTCGTTGGCTTATCTCGAGAATCGCAGAGCCGCGAAATCGAGATCGCTGCTGCCAAACATACTCAGCGAGGATAACGCTACAAGGCCAAACAAACTAACCATACTCTTCCGTCATATTCTACACACACAAAGAATCTCTGACTTAAAACCGAAATCATATTAATATCATCTTGAATAAAACCTTGAAGAAATAAGCAGCTCAGGGTATTGGAATCTTGGATTAGCTTTCCAAAGAACCAAAACACATTTCCTGGAGGCTAGACGAGAAAAAGGTTCAGAGATTTGGAATCTAAATAGACATTAGTTCGAGTAGAATCTTGTTGACGTCTGAAAAGTGAAAACTAACAACAGTACATTACAAAGAATAAAAATATGTTACAGCATGTAGGTATAGATAAATTATCAAGCCGAAAACTTCAAGTAAACAAATGCTCGACGATATTTCCAGATTCTGATCTGAGACAGCTTTCTTGAGTTGTTTGATACTTTGATCAAGACTTAAGCTTGTTCCTAAGTTTTGGGATTGTCAAGTCAGCTCCTCCAAACCCATCCATTACACCTTTCGCCGATGGAAACTCACCTCTTGCGGTTAAACTACAAGAAGACGTAGAGAAAATGAGCATGTGAACAATGCTAACAGAGAACCAACTTTCTGGCTTTAACTGCGCAACCAAAATCGAAAAAGGGACATCAGAAACAAAACAACATACCTGCTACGCATGAGTACACACGGCATGCCTATCATCTTTGCAGCAGAAACTCCAGATTGACTACCAGCAACAAGTACACAGTTTTTTACAGGTAATCCAGCATATTCCGCAGCAGCACGCAACGCCACAACAATCTTCTCCAATCTGGAGAAGAAGAAAAAGAAATCAAGAAGCCATCATTACTCTTGTTAAAGTATAGAAACTGGATTAGCTTGTAGAGAAGAACAAAAAGTTCCACCTCTCAGATGAGCTTGTGTCAATGTCAACACTTAGCTTTAGCATCGATGCAACTTCTTCTGCTATCCTCTGTTTCTCAGCGGAGGCTAGTCAGAAGAAATATTAAGAGGATGAGATATTTACTGCAGATTACAAGGGAAGATCTTTGATAATAATTACAAAAAACAGATTTGCAAACTTTCCACCTGCTTTTTTGACTTCCTTCACTAGTTGCTCCTCTAGACTTGAAGAAACTCCTTTGCCAAGAACAAGCTGTCCATACATACTCTCTTCTACTTCTTTGTCTCCGATAACCTTCACATTTGGAAGTCTTTCTTGGCCAACCATCTCAACAATGGATCTGTTAAAGATCCGAATAAAGACGAAAGAACAATCAAACTTGTTGAGAAGAACAGGAAAACATCGATATAGGATTCTCTGTTTATGCTAATGGATTGCTTTCAAGAGTTTTCTCATGAGTAAGCAAACAGCATTAAGCTCAAGATTCTAAGGCAATTTCCTAGCGCTACTGTTGCTTCCAAGGAACTAAACATTTTGAGAATATCATAGATTATAACAAAGTCATATGCGTGTGAACCTCAGTGATCTTTAGGACAACTGAAATCTGTGCATCTTTGAGCAGCCAGAACTAAAGATAAGATATGTATAGGACAAGTAACTTTATCGAATTGCAGAAAGAAATGTTTTTGGAAGCTTAGTTACTTACAAGGCTACTTTGTCTCCACTTTTGGAGTAGGCTGTTACGATAGCAACAGGTACTTTCTCCGTGTGCGCATTATCGATAAACCTACAGCTCAAAAAGGTTAAACAAATTGAATTTACAAGTTCTTTGTTTCAGTCTGTAAGAGATATCATCAGGCATGTCTAAGAGACTCACTCTTGGACTCCAGATCTCAGAGGTAAGCTTTTCGACATGAGAAACTCATCCATTGCATTTTTCTGCCAACAAACAAGTTGAAGTTAAGCATTTGATGGAGCTATCAAACGTTAAACTTCAAAGAGAATATAGTTAACTGAAAATAACATCATCTTTAAGTATGCGTGCTGCTACCTTTTCTCGCAATACACTTTTCACAAAAGTCCCTTTCTCACTGGTTGGCAACGACGAAGGCCAACCAATCTGAATAAACAAGTGAGAATCAAGAAGTGTCGGATTTTGATAGTGTAGTCGCATTTTGCTTATAATGCTTAAGCAAAAATATGATAACTTACTTGGTTGAAATACAAAACCAACATTTTCTCTTCATCACCAGCACCTTTTCTGAAAATAATCAATTCAGACAAGGAAAGGCAATTGTAAAACGAATCTCAATCTAATCGTCTACTCATTTTGAGGGTAACTGAAGAGAGAAATAGCTGTTGTTGAGGAGCGTAAGACAAACAGAGAAGCAAACTTTTTTTTTAGTGGAACAATATTATCAGCTTAGTATCTAAATAGCCTTGTATAAGAATTGGAATTTTTCAATCACTAAAGTCAGAATCTAAGATATGGAAACGGATATGACTGGAAACACAACTTGGTCACAAATAGATGAGACCAACTGCTACAAAAGAATCAATTCTTAAGAATTTCAAAGTAAATATCAAGAAACCAAAAGCCAACCGGAAAACACAAGTCACTGATTGTTTACAAACTTATGTTACCATTACATACCTCAACAGGTCTGAATAAACTGGTTCAGGCCAATTTGCACAATCAAGCCCCAGCTTTTGAAAAGCTGGAATTCACAATAAGAGCAACAACAGCATCAGAAAAGAGAAATCATCACAGACCACAAATTTCATGGGTTATGAAATTTCAAGCCGCACCTACATTGATCGCCTGGCGATTACTTGGCCATGTATCAATTATAACTCTGAAATAATAACAGAGAAAACAAAAACAAAATATACTCATCGCTGAAGCTAAAGCAAAACCAAGAACTTGCTCGAATCCATACTAATCTTATCTGAAAGTTTGAAGCTTTTCTTCGTCGGAACTTACCCATCAACCTCAAGTATCACGGCGAGTTCTTCAGATGGGTTTACATCTTCTTGGCTCGCTGATAAGCAGCGCGCAGAGAATCTCTGTCTCTGCCACCGCAGGCATTTTCCGAGAACCTTCGATTTTTCTGGGAAATCGGAAAAAGGTAAGGAACTTTGCCTTCTTCCAGTGTCGGGTGACGATCGCTCGCTCAAATAACGAGTGAAAAGAGAAGTCTTTGTACAAGAAAGTTCAAGATTTTTAAGAATCGAACAAGAAGCGATTTCCATGGCTACGCTCTGTGGTCTCTCTTCTAATACAAAAACTTAGTTTTTTTTTTTTTTTTCTGACTATTGGCCTCTCTCTAGCAGTAAAATTATCAATCCCTAAGTAAAGATTTGTCCTTTTCCGTGGTGATGCTTCCTTCTTCTCACATCCAGATACATCCAAAAAATTTTTTGCAGATACAATTTGCCAAAACTTTCAAAACTTTCATTGGAACGGAGAGAGTATTTGTTAAATTCGATCGAATTACATTTCTTTACAAATGCCACTTTATTGAATATCGAACGCTTGTATGGAATGCCTGACATGAAAGAAACAGTCTCGGTAATGACGAAATTTCTGACAGATAAAGTACACACAATTCACTTCACCACCGTACAAAGGTTTCTCTTTTACATGAAAATAACTTAAAAAACAAAGTGTAATAATACAAAATTCTAGACAATCCATCAAAAGTAAAACTCAGATGAGCTAATGTAAAGTACAATGAACTTACCAAGTGATTGTGGACTTAACCACAACCTATGATCAGTTTCTCAAGCAATGACCTAACCCTAATCTTACCACGATAGAGGAAACTTTTTCCCAATTAGAATGAAAGTATGAAGTTGCCTAGCGGAATCAAACCATTGTCCAGTTTAAGATTAAATGAAATAAGCAGATGATAAATGATAATGCATACTTTAAGTTCCCTAGCATGGAGCATTAGAAGGTGACCCTAATTAGGTTTCTCAACATCCTTTTAGGATTATGAGTCCTCATTCAAGCCGTTGGATTGTCCAAAAGGCCACGAATAGATATATATTCAACATAAAATACACTGAGCATGGTTCCAACGACTGAACCGACCCATGTAGAAGTCAAGTTCACATGGTTGGGCATCAAAGAGCCAAAGGTCTTTAAAAAAAAAAAGACCACAAGATGAAATTTAAGAGTAGCAGATTTAATAATCATTACCTCTCTTATGAATGGTTATTCTCTTGTGAGTGTCTTCTGTGCTCTCGATCTCTATCACCATGATGACTACTACCTCTACTCGTCTTGTGGCCTTCTTCACCATTCTCACTACTGTGGCGTCTCTTTCCTTCTGACTGCTTTTCAGGAGGGCTTCCCATTTTTCTCTTTCTGCTGTGCATCATTGGGGACACATCGTTTACCATTTCGCCTTCCTCTGTATTTTTGACTCCACCTTTGACATCTTGAATCTCACCATGTTCTGTACCCATGATATCAGAGTTCTCAGCCTTTGGCCTGCTCTGTACGTTCCTTTGCTTCGCCTTTTCATCCTCAACAGCTAGTTCCACATCTTCCAGTTCTCTTTCAATCAAATCATCCTCATCCATCAGATCCGTTTTCCTCGTTCTTTCACCTAGTAACTTCTTAGCCTTCTCTCGTTTAGCCTTCACCTTGTCTCGAAGCAATTTCAAGTCTTTTGGCGATTGGCTGATTGGGGCGTCAGCTGTATCAAGATTTCTATATTTATGAACAGCACCATCATCTTGAAGCTCTCCACCCTCTCTTTCTGAGTTGTCCTTCCCGGGTCCCTCAACTAAAGGTCTAGAGTTATGGGGGTCTTCTCTCACATTGTCCTTATGAGCTGGATGATTTTCAGGAAGTGGGCTTTCTTTTGTTTTTCTCTCTATCTCCTCTTTGTGGTCGACTCTGACATTAGCTGCCTCACCAACCCCATTATCATTGTTCTGATTTAAAGCGCCTTTTGATGAACCCCCGTGATTATCTGAATTTGAATGTTCATGGGCTGGACGTACTGATGTTTGCCTAGAACCAACATGCTCATCGGTTGAAACTGCATTTCTGGAGCCTGGGCGATGAGCTGACCCTCCAGCTACACTACTTTCGACTTCACTTCCTTGAGATGCAGGGACACGGTTTTGCTCATAAAGCTCAAGCATTTGGTTGCTAACATCTGAAATACGCAAAAGCCCATTACTCTTAAAATCATATCCAAAAACGGAATGCAAGTCAAACAAGGAAACAAGAGTCGTCAAATCAATTTGATCATGTACATACCCTCCAATTGTCGGGGTGTGACATCAAATTCTTGCCACCACACCTTCTCTCCATCTGATGGTAACTTCACTTTAAGAAACTTGGCCGCAAGAAAAATTGCACCAGCCGCAATGTGATGAGGCTTAAATTGCAGGCAGAGTGATGTCCGCAGACTGCAAACCACTTTTTATTGTATGAAGAAGAAAATACAAGGCACATAGAATTACTGGAAGCTTTAGAAGGGAATAGCACTTCAACGTACCCATCGTTAACAAAATTCCATGCAACTTGGGCTAGAGCATTCTGTGCAACCTTAAATTTCTTTATTGCTTCTACAAGGGGTTTATATGGATGATGAACATTGAGGTCAAAGCCTAATGTAGAGAGTACTATTTTCTCCCCGTTCAATATAAGATCTTTCTGTTGCTCATATACTTCCTGCAAAAGTGATATACATCAATATACGGTAATATGATGCCCAGCAGAAAGTAAATCAGTACTGAAGGACCATGATTCTACAACACGAAGAAGCAAAGTCTGTAGCTTATAGTACAATCTCAAAGTCAGATAAGACGGAAGATATGGGGGGAAGCGATATTTTTAACTAGCTAAATGGAGGCAAGAGCGCTGAGAAGGTTCAGTAGTATGATACTATGATCATTACCTTTTGCTTGATTTTCTGCGCAGCACCCGGATCCTTCTTGTTTATTATCTCATAGGAGACAAAAATAACATCTTTCAAGGGCCGCGGAGTTTCCTCAACCTTTCCAGCAAGGAACATACATACGGTTGCAATTGTCTGTACAACATGAAGAAAGGGCTCAGTAGATAAATCAGTACGAAGCATCACATTCATCAGTCCGTGCGCTTAGAATAAGTAAGAAGCTAATTTTCTATCAAAGTAACAGCCAAACTATCTATGAGAATAGAGTAGCGTGCTCTCCAGTATACATATAATAGAATACCAAGGACCCATGACACTGAAATACCTTGAATTCTACACTAGCCAGACTACAGCATGGTGATTCAAATAACATAAGCATTCAACTTGTTCAGGTGCAAAACAATAAACTCACCCTTCTGTCATTCTTTGCATGTGATTGGCGAAAGAAGAATCGATGACAGAAGATAATCGCTGTAGCTATTGTAACCTGGGGACTGATCGGGAAAACTATATCAGCCACTTTCAATAAGAACCAACTACAAATTGAAAGCTTTAAACAGTGCAGAAACCATGACTACAAAGAGTAAAATTCAGACAATATGGCAGCCATGTCTTCACAATCTTTTCCTTGTATTCATGTCCATGAAAGAAGCATTAAGATAAAATAAATCACTACTCTAACAACTTCCAAAGCTTTAATCAAATTCCAATAATACGAAACCAATATGTAGAGGGGTATAAATACTCTGTACACAATGTTGATGGGACTAATTGGAAGAGTTCTCATGTCAAGAAAGACCAAGCCAAATTTGAGGCAGTTTAAAGAAAAATGCACCAATCTGGGAATAGAATATAGAGGTGAAAAGAGAACTTACACTTTCAATCTCATGCCCAAGTCCTGCAAAAATGTACAGTAGGATTTGCGGAGGTAAGTTTCCTTCTTTAAGTCAACACCATCCAACCTCGAGGGTGAATTTTCTTCTATTTCTTTTCTTCCAAAGTACCAGCGGGAACCCTCGTCTGGCTTTTCATGAGAGTTCCTTGAGTGAGATGAAACTCCACTCTCACTGAACGAACATTCCCCAGCTAGTACTCCAGCCATTTGTATCTTTTTAGAAACCAAAATTTCCCAACCTAGCAAATGCAGAACAAAATTGTACTCAACAACGCTAGAAAAGACACAAATAAAGAGATCATAAGGGAAAAAAACAGAGTGATTCCCCAGCAAACGAAGTATGGTACTTAAGCTTTGAATAGAAAACTGTAAGAACATAATTCAACCGAGAGAGAGTCAATGACAAAGAAGGAAGATTTTTTTTTAAAACAGATACAGGGAAGGGATCAAAGGGGAAGAGACTGATTCGTGAAACATAAGCACATAGTGTAAACGAGAGTCAAAGGGGCAAATCTTCAAGCTATGAACATGAATAATGCAGAACGATAAACGTTTGCGAATTGCAAACCATGGAAACGAACTTTATCGAGCCCAATTCCGAACTAAGCCAACACAAATCGGAAAACTTGATTAAGCAAAATTCATCACCTATTAGATGCATTCGAGTATAAAAATCCAAAATTTTGATCAAAACACGAAACTACACGGAGAAAATCAGAAATTGGGCAGGAATAGTAAGACCGCTTTCGGATCCAGAGGGTTTATAGAGCAATCAACCGAAAAAAAAAATTGAAAATTTCGTTCAAAATTCACTTGACGGTGGGGGGAAAAAAACCAAATCGAGAGAAGAAGAAAATCAACGAAAATCCAATACAGTATCCGATCGAACGAATGAAAGGGATAACAGATACTTACCTTAGCTGCAATGAATGACTTCTCCAGTCGCGAGTTGAAGAAGAAGAATAACGCGTGAATTCAACAAACCCTAACCCTAGAAATCGCGAGAAACGAAAGAGGAGAACGAAAAGAGGGATAGGGTGAAATCCAGAGTCTGATATAAAGACCCGAAAGGTGAGAGAGATTCACTCTCCTTCCTTTTTCACATTAAACGAAAACAATAATAATAATAAGCTATTAGGTTTTAACTTTTTTTCCATGTTTTTAAAACCGGATGTGGTTGGAGCCGGTTTAATCATGAACCTGAATCATTTTTCGGGTTAGGCTATTTGTAAAACTTATAGATAAATCGGTTAAAACCTCAGATCCGACCAATAGTGATATATTGAACCGGGTTCTAATTAAACAATTGTGTTTTTTTCTTTCGTTTTGCTACAATATTTTTTTTTTTTTCAAATATTATGATTTTGCAACAATTTTTTGATATTTAAAGATTATCATATACTTTAATATTATTCAAATATCATAGATATATGTATAGAAAAATATAAAATTATATATACTATTTTTAAAATATCATCAACCCTCGAACTATATTGACACACAACTCAAAAGCATTTTCGGTTTGATCGTCAGTCCGGTTTTAAAAACATTGAATTTTTTTGTTTATTCACATTCTAATTCTTTTTTATGTGATAGAAAATTAGAAATCTTGTGGACAAAAAAAAATTGATAGACAATTAAAAAAGAAGTAGGAAATAGGTATTTGGAATTACAATTCAAGAGCTAAAATATTTATTTTGAATTGATTTATACGAGTCTGATGCTACGAAATTTGTCTAAGGGCAAAGAAGATTAAATTTTGCCCAAAAAATGCACAGATTATAACAAACAAATTAATATGTAGTTTTTTTTTTCCGTCAAAAGGTAATTTCATATATTAAAAGAGGTTACAAAGTCGGAGTATAAAACTTCCGAAAGCCACAAAGGAGGATATAATCTTGAAGAATAAAAAACTGCATTTTGTGGTTCTTTTGAAGCTAAAAGATGTGCAACGGCATTATTTTGCCTTCTAGTAAACTGAAAGATGCACTCTCTAAATTTTCTACTCCATGATGTTATGTCCCAACAGATGTTTTCGATGTTGAAATCCATGTGTTGTCCTTGTAAGATATCAATCAGAGATTTGCAATCTCCTTCAAAGACTACATGATCGATGCCCATAGTCCATGCATGTTGAGCTGCTACTAAGAGAGCTTTTGCTTCAGCTTCAAGGGGTGAAATTGATGTTCCCAAAACCACTGTTCCCCATGAAAACGCCATTCCAGAGTGATCCGTGATGATCCAACCAGCCATTGATCGATTAGTGAAAGGATCATAACTTGCATCAAAATTACATTTGTGGTAGCCTAAACTTGGACGCTGCCATGGTCTATCTTGATGAAGTGTAGGCTGTGAAGAAGAGGTTCCAGAAGTTCTGGTTCCCATTGGGGTGGAGTTTCTCCTGGCCATTGATTTCAACCATTCCAGTACATCCACATGTGCTTGTTGGACAATAAGATGAGGAGCTGTGTGTTGTTTCCTGAAAATCAAAAGACATCTTGCTTTCCAGATTCTCCATGTAAGCCAAAAAGGGAGTAATTTCTGATAATTAGATAAGCCTCGGATGTCTTGGATGTCTAAAATTTTTGATACTTGATCATCACAATTATCATCATGAAGATTTAAAGGTTGCCAAGGCAGTTGACTGATAAAAGGATGGAAGTGTGTATAAATGATTCGAGTCCAGAGGACCAGCG
>OVBJ01003380.1:0-12446 GCA_900406535.1 Noccaea bulbosa
AATTATTTATTCATTGGTTATTGGTTTTATTGGTTTATGTGTTGAACTGAACTTATAATTTAATATTATTATTTTCTTTCGAGAATTTCCGCATTGTTAAAAAAAAAAAAAAAAAAAAACTGGTTGTTTCAAGTTATACGAAAATCATCAATGATTTCATTTAGTATTTAGAAATCATTAAATAAATAGGGGTGTTTAACAAAGATTTTAAATTCATTAATCTAATAAAATGAGATTTTAGCTAGAATTTGTAAGTCCATCAAAATACATGAACAAATAAACCTCCTAAATTAATTTCAAAATCACACAAATTCTTTTTGTACATACACCAAAATTTAAACATAAATATCAACAAACAAAATAACTTATTTTAAACCTAATGAGATCAAGAAGAAAATCAACTTACTCACGAAAAAATTAATCGAGAGAAAGAATCCTAAAGGTAGAAGCGAAAGAAATAAGTGAGATTGATGATTTTTTTTTGTTTAAATTATTTTCAATAATTATAGTTAAAATATTTTAAATGGCAAAAAAAATTACATAATATTTAATGTAACGACTAAAAATTACAAAAATGACATTTTGTTATTTGTATATTTTATTTGTATGTTTTTTAAGTTGAGGGTTAAATTTGCACAAAAAAAAATAGTTTGCGGGTTTTTTTGCATAAAATATTTTAAATTTTATGACAAATATAGTCAGGGGCTATATAGCGGGTGACTTTGGAGTTCAGGGGATTGATTTGCACATAATATAATTGAGGGTTTAATTTGCAAAAAAAATTTAGTTCGCGGGCTTTTTTGCACAAAACCCTTTTTTAACTAAAAGGGCCGGGATATTAGCCTGGTTCGATAAAAAGTTTTGGTTTACACAATAAATGTATCATGTAATTAGGTTTTTGTTGTTGTTGGAAACATTTATCATGTACAATTAGCTAGATAAATTGTGGATATCAAATGTGCACAAAATTAAAGCATAGCTCACCACAGTCGTCTAGTTTAGTGGATATCAAATGTGCACAAAATTAAAGCATAGTGGACAGTCTAAGTTGTAATTTTGAGACACCACAGTCGTCTAGTTTCGTGAATCACAATCGCATTAGGTGTATGATAAACGAGAATCTAACTTACTTTTTTTTTTTTTTTTTTTTTTTTNACGAGAATCTAACCTACCTAAAAAACCAACTTATTCAGATTTTCAGCTCTATATTGGATTTATTGGAAAAAACATCTTTCAGTATGATGTGTCGTCATGCCAAATAATAAGAACTGCAAAACTATGAAGGCTCTATTTCCTATACATTTCTGCTTTACACCCAACTAAATATTTTGGGTCATATATGAGTATGGGCAATGCTTGATTAAAGTTTTGCATGTGTGATGTCTGAATGCCGCCATTCACCGTGTGGTCCGGACACCGGACCCAGTTTTGTTTGATAATATCTCTCTGTGTTAGTGTCTATTTATATAGCAATGTATCAATATAACATACTTTTTTGGCAGATATGTACATACTTAAAAGTTATACTTATCCATGTAACTTAAAAAGGACCAATTGATGCTAGAAGGCCATCGCTAATAGCCATTTTATTGTTAAACCTTAGTTGTTGATGAATAAACAACAAATCTTATTTTGCTGTTAATTGTTCGTCTCTAATAAAAAAACTATCGTAAAGTTGTAACCTAATTTACCGTCGGAAGATTTGATAATTGTTACAGTATGTAGCTAATTAACAAAACAATTAATTAGTCTTGGGTTTTTATAAAATTAGTAACTGCTGTTATAAACCACTCACACCACGTCATGCTTCCAACGCATGTCACTCACTTTGGGCTATCTTTCGATTGTGATTCTTATGGGATCTATCAGCATTAGAAAGCCCATGTATTTAACATATTTGTGGACTTTTAAGTCCAATTTTGAAATGTTCTTATTTAGTACTCACTATTTTTTTTGACATTTTTAATATTAGTTAACAACATGATTTATTATATATATGATATGATGACTTGATTAACTAGGGTTGGACGAGTAAAAATTACAAAAACGAAATTGCAAATAGTGGTCATTAGAACTATGCGATAGACTATCTACTTTGTCGTTCAAAACATAGGAAAAATAAGAAAAAGAAGAACGGCTTAGTTATATATATATCCGGTTTTGTAAAAGCCAATCAATTCTCTCTTTTGACATATAAGTCTTGCTTATCGGAGAAATATTTGGTTTGAAGGAGATTGTTTAGAGCTAGTTAATATTATTAGCATGAAGAAGGAGAGCATTGTGTTAGGAAGTCTACTTGAAGATATTAGATGTCTAAATTACCAGGATATTCTCTTAGCTATACTAATCGTGAAAGAAATAGTGCTGATGATGGCTTAGCTAAACGTGTTTATATTTCTGATGTGTTAATTCTCCTTTTTCATCTCCTCCAGTTTGGCTGGTTAACAATTTGTATTTTCCATGTACTATCTAATAAAATTTAGTCGTTACAAAAAAGTATTGCGTATCGGGATTTCTTGAAGTATTGGGATATCCTCCGAGTCAAAAATTCATTTATAACATGTTGTTATTCCATTTTTTGTCTTTGGATTTGATTATTATGGTGTACCATAAAATTTAGAAAAATATTATATACCCCTTGACGTGCCGGTCAGCTGGACCAAAAATATCTGGGATCCGGAGACATCTCCATACCAAAACTGAGAAAGCCGATCTAACATGTTTGATGAATAATGATGTTTTGTGACATAATAAACCCAGATGATGCAATACTGCAATATCAACAATATATTTTTACGTTATCGTCTTTAGAATTCTAAAGCACGATATATAATGTACGTAGGTGAGGCCAAAGAGGCCGACTTAATTAAAATCTCTCGTATTTCTATTGATAATTTTGTTGTTGATCATCCATTAATTATTTCTATCATATAAATCTGCTCTTACAAACATAAGAAATTAAATCTACTCCAATGGTTCGTTAATGATCTTATGATATTAATCAGAGGCAGTATTTATAAGATCACAAGCTCACAGCTAACATTATTTTACTCAATTCAACAAAAACTAATTAATAACAAAAGAAGGCAATCACATTAATGATCTTATACTATTAATCAGAGGCAGTTCAACAACATCTCAACATACAAAGTATTTGTTCGATGAAAAACATTAAATACTAGCTAAGCTTTCATCAGCGATTAATTATATAAATTCGATTAGAAAACTAAAACAATAACTAAGCTAGCAAAGTAGGCTTAGCAGCGAAGAGAAGAGACAGAGAGGTGTCTTCAGGTGAATGCATAAACTTGCAATTAGGGCACACCGGTGAAGCTTTACAAAACATCACCAACATATGACACTTCATGCACACTTTCGCCACCATCTCTTCCTCGCCGCCACCGCCTCTACTGCCGCAACCGTTGTCATCGAGGTCAAAAGCAACCCACGCCATGCTTTCTCTCCCCAACACCGAACCCTTCTTCTTCCTTTCCTCTTCCCCATGATCATGATCATGATGATTTAGATCGATGAGAGACGTTGACAAGTTGAGTTCAAGATTAAGGCTCATGCGTTGGTGATAATATCCTTCTTCGATATTATTATGATTCTTATTTGTTGAATCTTCACTGAATCTTCTTCTCTGCAACATAAGTTCCAGAACAATTCTTAAGTACACCTTCTAATTAAAATCTTATGTTCAGCCACATCTAATTGAATGAAATGCATAGATCTACCAAAATATAAACAGACTTTATGTATAGATTGTTGACTATACAAACTATATCTCTCAAAAATTTCTTACAACATCAAATATATGTTTACCTTCTGATGACCAAATGAAGAAGCTTCCGCTCTTTTGATGAGCTCCTCATTTTCTAATAATTCTTGACGCTTTCTTTTCCTAGAAGTTTCTTCAGATTCCATGCAATAAGACGCAGCTAGGTCTCGCTTCTTAAGCAACCAGCTTGTTCCTTTGTCTTGAAATTCTAACATCACGAAGATCTACTTAATACGTACGATATGCTTATATGTGTGTAGGCCAAACTGTTTCGATGGCATTTTATATAGGCAGTTGAATAATACTACTAAACAGTCAATATGGCGAATTAAAAAGAAAAAAAATATATAAGAGAAAAATTTATGGGCCTACACTGGCCATGCATGACGTGCATTCAAAGTTTCGCCTCTTCAATTACTGCAACCTGAGAGCTTATTTAAATCTCTCAGATGTATACAGATTAATACATTTAACGCTCTATTCCTACTACCTTCCCAAAATATTAAAATAAAAGGCTAATTCAATTTCGATAAGCTATTGGATGTATATGAAAACGGGACACAATTTATCACGTTTATTTAATAATTTTCTGTTGTCTTGGACAGATGATAATTAATTTGGCCGCAGTCAGGCAAAATCATATGATATCTATTGCTAGGTTGAGATTAGAAAAATGCTTACTATGTTGCATAGTGAATTTTAACCAAAACAAAAAGCTGCATAGTAACGCTTACCTACAAATAAAAACTAATAGTGTTATTTGATCATCGATTTAGAGTTGAATTTAATTTGTATTTTTTACTTTTCAGAAATTTGAAATATTAATATCATTCTTTTTTGATGAAAAATTATATCATTTTTAAAAACTCATGCATGTTAGTATACATATTGTTAAATCTCCGCATAATATATATTTTGCTTTTAATAATTTACCATAAAAATAAATATTTTGCTATTCATTTCTAATGATGACTCAAATGTTTATAACCAAAAAAATTGAAGGTTTTAGATGGAACCGATGTATAGTTGAAATTTTTTTCATGATAATTTTCCTTGTTATTAGTACATGTAAAACATTACAAGAAAATTTCATCAAAAATAAAATCTCCATTTCATTAACTAAATAAATAAAATATTTTGAGTAAATAAGTAAATCAAAAATAATTAAAATCTCACTTTCGCTTCATCAATTCATATCCATAAATAATAAAACATGCGCTTGTGCAAAGCGGGAATCACCCACTGATGTTTTAAAGCTTATTCAGCAAAATGCTCAACGCTAACTTAAATATAAGCACAGCTGAAAAGATCTAGTGAAAACAACAGCTAGGATCAGACAAGAGTTCTTAAACAATAAATCTGAAATCACAACCATAGATTTGCAGAAGTAGATAGACAGGTGCAACAATAAAACGTTTTTCATAGTAATATCATTAAATGAGGGATTGCATTACACTGTACCAGTTTTCGGGTGTCCCTTAAATGGAGGCGGTGAAGGGTTCCATTTAATGTCAAAGAGTCAGACCAAAATACAGTTGAAAGTGAAGGTGAATTGGAGAAGAAGAAGTAGAGGAAGAGACACTTCAATGCCTTTGTACACTGCAAAGGGAGAATACATTTAGTATAGATGCTAAATTTTTCGTCTATTCAAAATTTATAAATAAAAATAAATAGTTGATGTAACTTCTAACTTATTTTACAGATTGTATATTTGTGATCTCCTTAAGAAAATTTATGAAACCTCTATCCTAACATAACAACTCAAATTTGTTTTCTTTTTCCGAGTTGTTGTCGTTACCAAAACATTTATTGCTTGATCATATTATATCTTGAGCTTAACCATGCATGCAGCATACAGGGTGTTGATTGGCACTGCGATATGATACAATCATAAAACAGTTTCAGGATGGAATAAATTGTTTTTTTTGTAAATACAATCCGAATGATAGACGTTAGCTTAATTAATAATGAAAAACTTAGATTTAATACATGTTTGTTCTTCAATTCGAGGGAAAGTAGTCAATATTTGGTTAATTCTTGTTAACTTGATGACTACTATCCCGGAAAGATTAGCCACAATCCGACATGCATAAACATCATATTCGGTATTCCTACAAGACCATTCGTGTATGCATTGGAAAAAAGTTTATAGGATCAGTTTTTTTTTTTTGGTTTTATTATAGGATAAGTTTTTGTCTAAGGGATCCATCTCATCATCCGTTCATCAAGATCTTTAGATTCAGCACTTGCAAGAGCATACACAACATCAGCTTCTCCATATCTTGATGGTGGTTTAGATTCCCTTCGCCCACGATTCCCTGGCCAGAAGTCCCAAGTGATATACAATTTTTCAGATAAAGACTTTTTTTTTTTTTTTTTTGAAAAAGGGCATAGACTTATAGTGATGGTATATACATTGTGTCTTTTTCAATCGTTAATTGAAAATTTTACATGGTTTCCCAAAGAGATTAAATATATATAGTATTTTTGGAAAAGGCTTGTACGTGAAGATAGAATATGTGGATTCATGTTAAAATTATTTGAGTTTGGATAAAGTTAGTTCATTAATTTATGCATGCATGATGCATGTGACATGCATGTGTGTGTCACAATGAAATGTAGAAAATGTATGAAAGTACCAGTTTATGAAGAAAAAAAAAAGATATAGTGATTTTGTACAATGTCATTTTCAATCGTTGGAAAAAAGAACCGTAGGCGTAGTCAAGTGGTAATTTTGGTTGGTCCTAATTGTCAAAAGATATGAGTTGGAATCACTGGAAGAACACATTAAAAAAAAAAACGGTGTGGTGTAAAAAAAGAAATCGTTCAAAAATATTACTCCATATGATATTCCAAGGAGATTAAAACTATTTTTTTTTTTCATTCTTACACCAAGTTTTTCTACGTGATGATTCACCATGTGGATTTATGTCGAAAAAATTACTTGGTATTTGGATTAAATAGTCCATTTATACATGCATGTGTGTACCACTTGAGTTTACGACAAAGGCATTTGAGTTTAAGACAGGCATGTCAGACTGTTTAGTAGTGTCACGGTTGGTTGGTGACACTTTTAAATTTTGTAGTCCTTCCAAAATATTTACATCTCTGCAAAGCTCACCTCTTCTTTTTTTTTTTTTTTTTTTTTTTTTTTTTTTTNGCAAAAGTTAACATCATTCATAATCTGATTAATAAGATAGAAATCGTCAAATGGGAACTATAATCCAACAAACAAAACTAATGAAAAAAATAAATTTAAAAGCATTCTATAAACAAACAAAACTAATGGGATCGATGAAACCCCCAAACATTACCAAAAAAAAATACTCAAAACATGTAAAATGTTAGAGATTTAAGAGTCGTATAAAAAAAGGAAAAAAAAAAACAGAAAAAAAAAAGAGATATATTCATATATACGACCATTGATATTTGGGCCGAAAGCCGAATTCATATAAGTTAATTCGATTCTGAGTGTATGGGGGGCCAGAGACTTATTGCATGTTTCTAACTTACAAGAATGTAATAAGTAAACAAACTTGCAAGAAATGAAAAACAGAAATATAAGCAAAACCAGAAACTCCAAGAACACACCATTCCGATTATCATCATTTCGAGATTTTGGCGGCTAGCTCTCTAACAAGCTTAGCCGCGACCATAGCCGTCATGCCATCAACAGTATCACGCTGCGGGTTGAACTCAACAACATCAGCTCCAACCACATCAGCTTGAAGGTTGTGTAATATGTTGAGCACATCTCTGAAAGAAAGTCCTCCTGGTTCAATATGAGACACTCCTGGCGCAAACGCCGGATCTAGACAGTCAACATCAATCGAAATGTACACTCCCTTCACACCTTCCCCTAGTTTCTGTACAAACAAACATGACTTGTAACGTCACCAAATTCACTAAACCGAACCTAACCGAAGTACTAACTAACCAGATTTTCCAAAACTTGGCGATCTCTTGAGAAGGTTCGCATCTCAAACTGTTCTACTCCAAATCTCTTGCCCTGTTCTCGTCCTTCTTGGTTTATCGATCTGATACCAACCTACAATGAATGTTTTGGTTATTTTTCCAAGAGATTGCAAATGTATATACAACAGAAGACATTTGAACCAACCTGTAGAAGCCGCCGAGCGTAACCACCTTCCATGATACGAGCAAAGGAAGATGCATGAGAGTACTTGTTGCCTTCGAAACAGTGGTATATATCAGGATGTGCATCAAGGTGAAGAATGTCCACAGGTCCTCCAAGCTTCTCAGACACCGCTCTCACAACGGGATAAGATATCGAATGGTCTCCACCTAACACCAGGGGACGCAGCGGTTCCTAACACAGCAAACAAAATCTCAGTGTATATAGACTTTTAGCTTCACTACCAAATGTGTCGAAAAAATGAAAACTTTATATGCTAAACACCATTAGGATGATCCAATAAGTATCACAAAACACTAAATGCCACTCTGTTCCATGCACACCATTGAAAAATGTATTGATCTCAAACACTAAGATGTCAAAATAGGACTTCTCAACATATTTGAAGATCAGAAACCTATTAGCTGAAAAGCTATAATGGTCAAATAGCTAACCTCTTCCATGACAAGCTTCACAGATTCACTAATTACATTCATCAATCTATCATCATCAACCCCACAATCTCTAATCTCCTGTACCGGAACATCGCCAACATCAGTTAAAACCCGTGGATCCTTTAGCTCCTTCCCTGCACAGTATACTCCACAAATTAGTATCAAGGACAAACAAACAAGTATACCACACATAACTCGTAAAACTGGAAGATCAGTGGGTGCATAGCACAAGTTGAGTGATATGATAAAACAATAAACACCTCATGGTTTTTTCACTCTATAAACCATTCACTTTAACATTCAGAACCTAGAATCTATACAAAAAGATAAAATCTTTCAACGTTCCAAACAAAAAAATTGGTAATGAAACACAGAATCTCTGTTAGGTTTACAACCACACATAACTCGTCAACACGGAAGACGTGATTTACCATTTGATATCTACAAGTCTTACAAATCATGAGTGATCAGATCACAGCAGACACCTCATGGTTTCACTCTATTAAACCATTAGATTCATGAAACAACTCCAAAAGCAAAAAACTTTCACATTCAGAATCTAGAATCTATACAAAAGATGAAACCTTTTACCACTCCAAACACACACTGGATGAGTTTCAGAATCAAGAATCTATACAGAAGATGAAACCTTTCAAAGCTCTAAACTTTGACTTTGACATTCAGACAAAAGATGAAACCTTTTGACCACTCCAAACACAAACTGGTAACGAAAATCGAAACAAATCATAGAAAGTCTTGTTACCTTCTTCAGTGGATGAGTTTGTGCTACCACACCAAATAGCTTCTCTGATTCTTGGAGGAGCAAAAGCAGGACCTTGAAGGAAAGAAGAATTGTGACCAAGTGGTACTCCAAGAAGAGATGTTGCAGCTTTAGCTCCTCCTAACAGACGCACTAACTCTCCCTACAAAATAATCTAACTTTTAGTTTCATATCACACAAACATTACAAATAAGCCAAGAAAAAAAAAAAAACGAAGCTTTTGATTAAAGTTGTGTACTTTGAGTTTAGCCCTTTCACGAATGAGAGTTAATGAGGCATCGATTACACGATTTTGCCCTTTCTCTATCGAAGAAGCAGACACGCTCGTGAACGAAGCGGAATTGAGTCTCTGTAAGTAGTGAATCCCTCTCTGCCCAATCTTCGACATATCTGAAAATTTTGTTTTAAGATTTTAGATCGATTCAACAACTTTTCGCATAAAAAATGTAATCAATGATGACAGTACCAACGTGAATGGCAGATAAGGTTTAGTAATTTCAGTGATTAGAGACGATGATGGTACTAGTAATAACGTTTCCTTTCTGATTTTATCTCTTCTTGCTTTACTTTTCGTTTCCATCCAAATTGTTTTTGGATAAACAAACTTTTGTGTAAACAAATTTTTATAACACTTTGGGCTTCATTGTTATTCTAAATATGTTATGGCCCATCAATTATAGAGCAGAAACACACATTTGAAGTACCAAGTACCAACCTCTCTCATTTAGATAGTAAAGGTGTGGCCAGACGGTCCAGTAACAACGGTCTTGGCGAGTCGTAAGTCTTACTAGAGAATGTATTGACGTGGTGACGAAGAAAGACAAGAAGTAATCAAACCAACTGAGTACTCCGCTACATGTCACAACCTTGTGGTAGCTATTTTCGGATTTTGAATCATCTCTTAGAGCAGACTTGACTCAGACAGTCAGACTTTACATGTATATATCATGTGTGATTCTTGTCTGAACCAAAGCAATATATTCACATTTTGTTCGCAAATTTTATTTTTAACGAGAAATCACACATGAGCAAATAACTAAAGTGTGTGAGCTCAGTCATGCTCAATCAATTGACAATAACTAGATAGTTGTACGGCATGTTTAAGCTTAAATGGTCAAGAGAGGAAATGGAGATCAGTCTTTAATTTATTCTCTCTGTGCCTTATTGAGCCATTTCCCTTCAATTATGCACACTATGCTTCATCTTTTGAAAACTCCAGATCGGCAGGTTTGGGAGGTACGGGAGATAACGTATGTGGAGAGCTGAAAACATCTGATGAATTTTCCCTTTGATTTCCCCTAACTTTGGCTATAAATCTCGACGCATAGAGTGTTGCTCCAAGACTGAGTTGCGCGCCTCGTAGAGACTGAAGATTTTCTCTTTCGGTGCTTAAGATCTTACGAAGCTTCCTTTGGCAATGTGTCCTCCATGCTGCCTGTATGAAGCATGCTCCCCATCGTCGCCATGGCTGTGAGCAGAACCTGAAACCAAAACAAAAGGAAAATTTGAAGTCTTGTTTATGGTAGGAAAGAAAACCTCAAATGCTACTCTGGTTTCTAAGCCTTGCCTGAACACGTGTCCGAATCTCATGAGTTGAACGTGATTGATATGAGAAGCTACAAATTTGAGATCATCAGGCAAGAGAATGAAGCCTTCAACATCGGTAAGTGTCATTACGGTTCTGGCTGAGGTGGGAAGGCGAGAACCAGAATTTTGATTCATTATCCCAAAGAGAAGTTCTCCACACATGTCACCTTCTTCAAGGTAACAACTATTGTAGTTACCATGGGACTCAATTTCACAACTTACACTTATCAGTTTGCCTCTCGTGACAATCAGCATTTCCTCAACCGGGCCACCCTCTCTCACTAAGTAGCTATTCGCCGAGTAGAACACAGACTTCACTCGGTCGCATAGTGCTTCTAGTAGCCAACTATCATCAATGATATGTATCCAAGGAACCTAGCAAGTAGAAAAAACTGCCTGTTCAAAACTATCATCTAGGTGAACCTCCGAGATACACAGATCAATCAACCACAAAATGTAGCTTACACGTTTTAACAGTTTCAGGTAAAGCTGGCGTTTGGTTTCGAGTCTGAGGTCTTTTGGAAGGCTGCCAAGAAGAGCCTCCTCTTCGATGCCTCTGGTTTCTCGCCACTTGTAATCCTCATATCTCCTAATGCGTTCCTTCAGATCCTCTGGTAGGATCCGATAGGACATCCATTTTTCAGTGTCTCTCTTTTTCTCCTCCCTTTCATCTATTCTAATCGTAGTTGATTGCAAGTATTTCTGTAATCACCACAAGACTCAGCTTTACGAGATCAAAATCTAGTTTATTAGGTATGAGCATTACCTGAACGTTTCCAATGAGCACAGCAAACAAGAGTAAACCAGAGACACATATGATGATAGCAAAAAGGATCTCAGCTACAGAGTTGCCTGTCTCCAGGTTTTGTCCCAAAGCACTATAATATATATAGTTAAAAGCGGGTTTAGGCTATGATTCTCAGACAAACGGATTTATTTTTATTCTTGGAACCTTAATACTCCATAAATTAATAAATACCATATACAGTAGAATTTCTATAAAGTAATATTGGATAAAGTAATAATCACTATAAGATAATAAATTTATATCTTAACTCGGGCTAGTGTAAAAATTAGCAATACGATAAGATGATAAGATAAGATGATAAAATAATTATATTTTTGAAATTCGTATGTAAAAATATGGTCCCAATAATAAATTAAAGTAATAATTATATAAAACTATACATATATGCCTAGGAGAGTTTATTAAATTATGAAACTCATTATGCAATTTTTATATGCATCTAAAATTGTTAAATATGTTCTAAACGTATTAATTATTTGTTTTATGTGTAAATACATTCAAAGTATCATTGTACTATTTTTAACTTTATTATCAATATTAATAGCTATTATTTATTTTAAACTTTTAACTTTTATCATGTATAAACTTTTAAATAAATATATTCAAATAAACTAACAATATATGTTTTATTACGATATCCAAAAATCTTAATTACTAGATAAGGCCCCGCGTATACGCAAAGTTTATCTTAAGATTTTTGAAATAATTTGAGAAAAAATAAAAGATATTAAACAAAATATGATTACTCTTAAATGTAAGTAAAATAATACTGAAAATCCGATAATAAATTTTTGAATAACATAATATATTTCAATTCTACTGTACAATAAAGAGTAAACGCAGAGCCGTGCCAATGTCAATGGCTAGCCGAAGTGACTAAAAATAAAGTGATATATATA
>OVBJ01003381.1:0-12443 GCA_900406535.1 Noccaea bulbosa
CACCCTTTAAGTAGCTTCCCCACCCAGAAGCTACCACCAATTGACCTGCAGCTACTTAAAGGGTGACGTCTCAGGTTCGAGTCTCACCAACAACCTGGGTTGGTATAGTGGCAGTGGCCTTATACACCAGAGGGGTTGGGGTGTATTGGGCTGCAGCCCTAATAGTGCCGGGCNCGGGCTGTTACAATAACCATCAAGTATGATCTTGAAGTGAAAGTATATATTGTGATATAATTAAACTCTAGGATCGGTTCCAGATGGAAAAGTGTGCAGAATACACAAGATTATTGTTTCTAACCTGCCAGGAGGTTAAACATCCCAACCACACCGAAAATGGAATGCATTTTAGGGAGACGCAAGGATTTGCATTCTGCGACTTGATCTGAGCACAATAGACACAGAAGGCACGCAACACGCATATCGACCGTTTTCCCGTAAAAGCAAAATAAAGAAATGAAGAAAAATGGTGGAACACAGAAGAACATACCATAATTAAGCTTCGTGGAGGCAGCAACACGAATAATATCCAACCATGCATGGTCCATGGAGCGCCTGAACCATCAACTTGCTCGATGAGATACTGATGAGGGAATTCCTATAACAGTAAACAGGAGTGCAATTTGTTCGGAGAATCAGAAGCAAGGAACCCAATAGATGATGAAAGGAGAAAGTAGTAGTTCCCCTGAGCTAGGGAAAGCATATCTCGCCGGAAAACGTTAAAAAAATAGGGAATACGAATCAAGTCCGATTTCGCACATCTCATCCATTAGTCCCTACACTCTGATCAAATATTTGGATGTAGGTCGCATAGACATATTTCATATATTTTCAAGAGGGAATTCCACGATGATGGACTCACATCGCCGGTAGGTCCTATACTCGCCGACGGCGAATCTGAGTCAAACCAAACAAATAGATGGCTTCGGGTTCAGATTAAATTTAGAGAATGAAAGGTCGAATTTGACCTAATGTGAGAGATTAGAGCTTCGAGTCTTACCGATTGAACATTTAAAAATTGCTGCTATAATCAACAATCATAAGCTAAAGAATTTGAGATTTCATGGACTGATTCTGAAGAACCGTAAACAAAACCAGGAAGATATATCATAGAGAAGAAGAGAAAATGGAGTTGAGGAAGGGGAGATGAATGAGAATAAGTGAACAATCGACGAAGCATTTAATCTTTGGACGGAGCCGTTTTTGTTTTTGTAAGAGATCGGAAAAGTCGACAAGAAGACCATAAGTTGCAGTAAAGTCCGTTATGTCTCCACTAATTTTTTTTTTTTTTTTTCTGTTTTTTTAAGCAAGAATTGAAAACTAACTGCCACATGGTCTCTTTTGCTGTGTCCAGGTGTCACAGATATGGAGAGGGTCCTTCCCTAATCATATATATGATTGCGTTTCTTTTTATCCATAAACTCTTTACATGTGTTATTGAATTTTAACTGTTTAATTAAAGACGCTCTTGCTCGTCCGTGGCTTTGTAATTTTTTTAATTTTTTTATATAATTCAGGGTAAATCACGGATCTATCAAATGGTGTACACTAATTCCTAAGAAAAGTGCATCAAGTATTAAAATGGGCTAAAAGCAAGAGTCAATATCAATGTGGCCAAATGCAAAAAATATAGCAATTTTGTATCCATAGGCCAAAAGTAAGATCCAATTTTTTTGTGAGCCATTCTATTTTAAAGTCAATTTAGTAAAAAATATTTAGGTTTTTAATGTATAGGGGTTAATTTAGTAAGAATATTTGAGATCCGAAATTATGTGATGTAGTTACTGTAATTTAAATCTCTATATTTTTTTTTTGTATATTTCTGATGTTAGTAACAATATATTCTGAAATCTAATAGAGAATATCACAAATTTGGAAAACTCTTGTAATGATTCAATTTCTAGATTAATCCTAATTTATTATCGTATCTAGTGTTAAATTTTACAAATACGATTTCATATGTTTTTCTATATTTGACACTAAACACATGTAATCTCCATATTCTAAATTTATTGTTTATGTCCTAATTAATACTAATATATTGTACATATTAATTCTTATTTAATCATGTATACTATTGATGTGGACTTATATTATTGGTTGTTTAAAATCATATATACATAATTTTCCATAAAATGATTTTATTTTGTTGTTATTGGAAAATAATATTTTTTTATTTTCTAAATTATTTAATTAAGAAACGTTTCTAAAAAATATAAAAAATAATTAATTAATTTTAGTAATCTATTTACTAATAAAAGTTGACCCTATATGCCATTGAGGGTGTCCACCTAGGATTGAAGAAACTTAATTTAATTGGTCCACATCAACATTAAATATTTTATAAATTTTAAAAGTATATTATCATTAAAATATATATAAGAGATAAGGATAAGGAAATTATGTAAGTTTGTATTAAGAAAAAAAATTGTAAAATAAAATTAGGAATATTTCTATTTTTTTAGTCAAATTAGGAAATCAAATTTTTTTATTTATTACTTAGAAAATTAAAATTATTTGATAGATTTTAGACAAATATTATATAAAAACGAATTTAAGACCACTGAGAATATCCACATAATATTAAGCTATTTTACAGATTTTAATATTAGATTATTAATACAAATATATAAGAGATAAAAAGNTAGATAAAAAGAATATATGTAAGTTTGCATTAACAAAATATCAAACAAATATAACATTATGATATTTATATTTTTGTAGTCAAATTAGGTAAATAATTTCGAAACATCAAACAAATATAACATTACAAAAAATTAGGAAATTTATTTAACTTAATTTAATTGGTCCACATCAGCATTAAATATTTTATAAATTTTAAAAGTATATTATCATTAAAAATATATAAGAGATAAGGATAAGAAAACTATATAAGTTTGTATTAAGAAACAAATCGTAGTATAAAATTAGGAATACTTCTATTTTTTTAGTCAAATTAGGAAATATAAATTTTTTATTTATTACTTATGAAAATTAAAATTATTTGATAGATTTTAGACAAACATTATATAAAAACGAATTTAAGAACACTGAGAATATCCACATAATATTAAGCTATTTTACAGATTTTAGTATTATATTATTAATACAAATATATAAGAGATAAAAAGAATCTATGTAAGTTTGCATTAACAAAATATCAAACAAATATAACATTAGGATATTTATATTTTTATAGTCAAATTAGGTAAATAATTTCGAAACATCAAACAAATATAACATTACAAAAAATTAGGAATTTTTTTTCTTTATCTATTACCTTATGAAAATGGAAAGTATTTGATAGATTTTAATCAAAAAAATATAAAAACGAATTTGAAGATGAAAAAAAAATATTTTATTTTCTTAAAATATTTGAAGTATAATGGTTTATTTTCATGTCAATATAGGGTGTCCACATAGGATTAAAAACTCAATCTCATTAGTCTACATCACTAGTATTTCAATTTAAGTAAATTTCCTAATTAAGATATAAATTATTAATACATTTCTGTATATTACATATTATTAATTAAGTTCATAGAAAATTATATTTAGCAATTCTCTATATTCCTTATTGTATTGTTTTTACCATTAGGAATAGGATGATCTGGAATAAAAAAACATATGTTATAAAAACAGAGAGATGATGAAAATAACATTAGACTAAGACTTATTAGAGTTGTTATATTAGATCGAGGCTTTAACATATAGTTTCCAACAGTAACAAGGTATAAAAATAGATGCATGAATGACAAACGAAGTTTGTCAGCAAAAAGATACTACGAGCGAAAGAATTGGTTTATGATTTTGTATTTTACTTTAGCATTAAAATTGGCGTTCTTATCAACCAATGCTTCAGCAATATCATATGGTCTCTGTCTATAGCCCAATACAATGGTGTCCGATTTTCACTATCTGAAATAAATCTAAAATAGTAATTTTGAAAGCAAATCAAAAAATATTTTGTGAAAATACTTTAATGTATAGACTACTAACCTCTTGCATTTATGGGTATGCCATCTTCTATGCATTTTAGTAGATTCTCTATTTCTCCTTCTCTTGCAAATATGTGAACTGCATCAATCTTTCTGGAATATGAACAGGACAAACAATAATAAGAATGCAAATTGGGTTTACAAAATACCTCAAAGAAATCTTGATCCACTGATAATTAATCCCAAAACTTCATTGATAAAACTTACAGATAATAAGTTGTTTTGAAATAATATCGAAAGATTTGGAGTAAAGAGGATTTGGGGTCAATCATCACATGCAATCTCTCAAATTCTGAAACAAAATACTTGGTGTTGTGCATATAATTGAAGCAGAGGAGTGTAGAGTGATAATAACTAATAAGGATACAGGGAGGAGAAAATTGGTCTTCAAGAGAGATATAATTTAAGGTTTTTGAAACGACAATAGGAAAAGCTTGGCATTTTTGTATTTTCTTCGACGAAGGTAATAAAATCTGTAGTTTCAAAGTGATGACTAAACCCGAAATGTGACAAAACCAGATTCTTGAATCAAAAATTGGAAACACGGTTATGTATAATCAATTTTGAAAACATAAAAAATAGAAAAGTCATAATAGTTCTTTAAAAAAAATAAAAATACGGAACCCGCGTGTAGCGCGGGTAATACACCTAGTGTGTAGAATGATACAATTGATTGTTTAAAATCTTATATACTTAATTTTCCTTACATCTTATAATTTTAAAAAATTTTAATTTTTTAATTTTTGGAAATGCTTATGTGGACCAATAAGATTAATTTTTCAAATATTATGTTGACACCCTTATAGGAATTTAGCCTAAATTTTTATATAGTATAAATTTATGAGATAATAATACGGTCAGACCAGAGATAAACTATCATTGCTTTTCTTCTGACTCATGACATGAGCCAGCAACCTCCAGTCCTCCACGCTTCAGGAATCACAACTGCTGCAGCTCTGTTTCATTTGTTTCATTTCGCATTACTGCTCCATCTACTGCAGCTCTGTTTCATTTCAAAACAGAGCACCTCTCTGTTCTTCTCAAAGATGGCTTGAGATTGATGAAACTTACAGATAATAAGTGTAATTAATGAATGTTTCGAAATAATATCTAAAGATTTGGAGTACAGAGGATTTGGAGTCAATCGTCACCTTCACTGACATGCAATCTCTAAAATTCTGAAACAAAATACTTGGTGTTGTGTATATAATTGAAGCAGAGGAGGGTAGGGTGATAATAAGGATACAGGGAGGAGAAAATTGGTCTTCAAGAGAGAAATAGAATGAAGCTTGGAATTTCCTCAGACACTGTGCCACATGAACATCACAGACATTAGAATGAAGCTTGCTTGTGACGTATTCCATGAGACAGGCTGCCGGGGACCAGTGGAACGAGAATACCCCGAGTTGGACTAATCAAAACAGATGTGTTAGGACGTATATGTTAGGGCGTATGTATTAGGAATGTTGTTGCAACAGAAGGCATGACTAACGTATTCTTATTTTGGACCTGTTGATAGGGTTAAGAGTTTTTGGTATAACCTATCACGTAACAGGGTATTGGATATCATTTGGATAATTGTAGACTTCAGTTGTAGACTTCATAGGTATGAAGTCAGTGTCGTACGTAAGCTATTTCCATAATATTATACTTCTTTTGTTTAACATGTTATTAAGGTTGGCAAATTAACATATTAAACATAACATAACATAATGCATTCGTTTTAAGGTTGGCAAATAACATATTAAACATACATAGTGAAAATAACATATTAACCATACATTCATATGTAGACTTCCTCTGCAGACTTCCTATGAATACTTCCTTTGTATATTTCAATCAGTGGCAGTCTGTAACCGGAAAACAAGTGAATTTTACCGTTATAACAGGAGAATCAAAAATTAATGATTCAAATTGCTTACACATTTCGCTTAGTATGCCCTGGTTCTCTGCATTTCGAGCATGTATATTTCTTTGGCATCTTTCTCGGTTTCTTCTTCCTCTTTCTTGCCATTTGTAACCAAGTTTGCCACCTGGATTTCTTCTTCCTTCCTGGAAGAGGTTTCACCTCAGGAGGATGAAAAGGTTCCTTCTTAACGACGGAGAAGTTAGATGCAGGCGGATAGAGTGGATGCGCGTATGTAGCGTAGACTATGTTCTTCTTGTAAGATAGGCTCACATAATCCGACACAAGCAATCCTGCCGCAGCTATCGCAGCAATTACGTGCGAGCAAGGTATTTTCTCAATATCATACACACCGCAAGAACACTTTCTGAGCTCCAAATCACATTGTAGTATCCTGCTCCATACTTTACACTGAAATGCCAATCGTCTATACGCTCGACGTCCATAAAACCAGAATAATGTTCACGAACAGCCAACAAGTATTCAACTCCTTTTCTATGGATGGTGGTGAGAGCAAGAGAATTATCACGCCTCCATCTGAACCACCTGCTCAACTTTTCTCTGATAAACTCCAACATAAAAGGTATTGGATATCCCTTTGCTTTCTTAACCGCAGCATTGATTGACTCCGCGATATTGCTAGTCTTTATGTTGAATCTTTCTCCTTTGCAATGAACTCGTGACCATAACTTGGGATCGGCTTCTTCCAAGTATGTTGCAAGCTCAGGTTTTGCAGCTCGGATTTGGTCCATATACGAGTTGTAGGAATTGAGCGTGTGTGCATATGCCGCACCTTTCACCAAATACATTATTTCCTTTGCCTGGTAAGTTCCAGCTATGTTTTGCTGCATATGATAGTAACATATGCCTCGTGTTGCCCACGGTAAGACACTGTTAAATGCATTCTCAATAGCTGGGTGCCTGTCAGAGACTATGACCACTGGGTAGTCAAGACTGAAGCAACTCTTCAACTGGTTGAAAAACCACCCCCAAGACTCATTATTCTCGGAATCTACAATGGCAACAGCCAAGGGGAAGATTTGGAAGTTGCCATCCTGTCCGGCTGCGACAAGAAGAACTCCACCGTACTGACCAGTTAGATGAGTACCATCGACAATAATCACTCTCCGTAAGTACTGAAAACCAACTATAGAAGCTCTAAACGAAATGAAGCAATACTTGAATCGAGAAAAATCATCACGCACAAGGTCGGTAATAGTTCCAGGGTTTGCTTCCTTGGTCCTGTGCAAGTAGGAAGCGAGGTTCGCATACCCGTCTTCAGCAGTTCCTCTGACGTAATCTTGCGCAGCTTGCAAAGCCCTGTATGATGCGGTATAGTTGAGCCGCAAGCCAAACATCACTTTCATGGAGATAGCAATGTGTTGAGGCACAATTCCATTAATAATTCCAACCCTCTCTATGAATACAGCTCCAACATATTTTGGTGTGCAGCCTCTACGGTTAGCTACTCGTTCAACAACAGAACACGTATGAGTGTTGACGTACTTTGTGACCCAAAACGCGTTTGCCTCGTTCTTCACAGCCGCACGAACTCGCCAAGCACATCCTTTTACATTACAAATGGCGACACAAAGTATTGGTGTAGTCTTGTAGACAGAAAATGAGAATCTGTGAACTATAGCCATCAATCGCAGCTGAGACATGAGTTCATCCTTGCTTCCAAAACGCTGTCCGACGGTTAGGACGGCGTCCCGATACTTATCAAATTGTCTTCCATCATCATAACAACGCCCTTTAAGCCGGATATCGTCAAGCATAACCTTTTCATCACGCTCATCTTCGTCTTTGACTCTCCCAAACATACTGTAATCAGCGTCTGTGTCATCAATATCAACTTCACTCCCATCCGTTCTTGGATTTGGAATATCTCCAAAGTCATTCCTATCATCTTCCCATTCATCTTCTGAATAACAATTCCACTCCACATCATCAGAAGATGATTCCCACTCACAAGTCATTCCTACGTTACCATCTCCAGGTACGTCGTTGTTCGCAGGATTCCTTTGTTGGTTCGACACACACAAGCGTAATACATGGGCTCTACTAAGCTCAATCAAACTTTGAACTTGTCTATCATTCATTACAAACGTAGGAGGAGAATCAGTGGGTAGATGACAGAGTATATCAGCTGGAAGTGTGTATGCTATCTCTAAAAGCTCAACATTCTTCTCAACCCCATAATCATCTTTTGCAATGTCAACAAGCTCGCCATGGGTTAAACCATCTCTCAGTGAGAACAGTCTCCCGCCCTTTACGTCATCCACTTCAAAAAACCAGGACCCGTTGTTTTGCCTGACCCATTTACCATAAACGGCAGCTACGTACACCATTTTCTGCAAAAGAAGACAACAATTAGTTGAGATATCGAATAAGTAGACATCAGTAAGAAGTCTACAACATAATCACCTGCTTTCCAACAGAAACAAGAAAACTGATTTACTTCTAAATATAATGATTAAACATGCCAAGCTGAAACACAGGCAAGTAAACAGGTTTACATGCCTGTTTGTCTAATAAAATTTTAAAAATTAGTTGGTCATTAGGCACAAATGTCGAATATAAAAAACAACAACGATGTACACTTCCAATGTAAAATCTAAATGTAGACATCACAAGGAAATCTACTGTAGGGTCTAGATTTGCAATTGACCAAATCACGACTTTTTAGAGAAGTCTACAACTGAAGTTTACTGATCAAAAGGTCTAGATTTGCAATTGACCAAATCACGACTTTTTCAAAGTAGACTTCTTTTATCAAAGTAGACTTCATATTGAAGTCTACTTGAGAAAGTAGACTGCCTTTTGAAGTTTACAGATGAAGTCTACTCATTAGGGGTTAGATTTGCAATTGACCAAAGTCAACTTTTTCGAAGTAGACTTCTTTTGTGTATGTAGACTTCCTCATGAAGTCTACTCTCTCGAGTAGATTTCATAGTGAAGTCTACTCGAGCAAGTAGACTTCATAAAGAAGTCTACTCGAGAAAGTAGACTTCATGAGGAAGTCTACATACACAAAAGAAGTCTACTTCGAAAAAGTTGACTTTGGTCAATTGCAAATCTAACCCCTGATGAGTAGACTTCATCTGTAGACTTCAAAAGGCGAAAATTTTCGTTCAGTTAATTGCAAATCTAGACCTTTTCCGAAGAGTAGACTTTTTAGGGAAGTCTACAAACGGGACCCACAGTTATTGATGTCAAAGGAAAAAGTTAGACTTCTTCAAGAACTCTACAAGCCCGAAATGTCAAAAAGTCAATTGCATAACTATACCTTCGTTGACAAGTAGACTTCTTCAAGAAGTCTACTTCTCGTTGGAGCTTTGAAATTCACGAAAATCGTACGAAAAATCACCTGGAAGAGCTCTTCAGTGTCGTCTACGGCGAATTGCTTCGATTTAAAGCTTCAGAGAGAGAAGTCCAGCCGTCGCCGTGAGGTTGGTGACCGGAAATGGTATCACACAATAACTTGAAATTTTGATAGATGGATTATAGAGTTTTTGTGATGAAATTGGAGAGAATAATGTAGATAAGAAGGTTAGAAGTGAATAGAATGAGATTTAGGTGGTGTAAATGGGAAAAAGAAGCATTAAAATCTTGGTTATGGTTGAAATTGGTGGTTGGATGAATTGAAGTGGATAGCATTTTCGTGAATAAATGTAGGAGATGAGGTTGGTTTGGACATTATCGTAGAAAGTAGACCTCATGAAGAAGTCTACTTAATGGCATTTTTGTGATTATATTAGAAGGATAAGGATGATATAGGATAAATGGGGTGTAAGTATTTTAAAAAGTGAGAGGAGTGTAGATCTGCAATTGCCCAAATGTTTAAGTGTAGAAATGAAATCATCCCTAATAACATAACTAAAATTTTTATTTCAGAATAAGGTCTTAGTCTTATTTGATCATAACAACTAGAGCTATCATTAGCTAACACTGGTTCAGAGGTACACAATCTTGTATTCAATTTCTTGGATGAAGCTTTCGATGTGGCAGTCTCTCATTGGTCCTTCGACTTTCCAGATTTCGATACCTCTTTCTTGGACTTGCTGATTCCTGATTTAGCAACGGTTTTGGGGGTGAAATCTCAGCTCACCAAGTGTTTGTCAGCGAGCTCAAGAGCTTTCTCATAGTTTCTAGGCAGCTTAATCCTCTCCCACAAGTTCTTTGGCATGTGAGCTCTCTCTATAGTCTTCATATACAAATAAAAGACTCCTGAGTAACAACAACAAAACAGAGAATTTAACTGTAAGAGACCACAAAATTATATTCAAGTATATGATTAAGATTAATGTAAAGTGAGGATTTCAAAGAAGACAGAAGAAGTCAATACAATAGCCAACGACTAACCTTGACTTCTGATTTCTTCACTGTCTTAATCATAAATCTGTCATCTTGAGTCAAGTAAAAGAAGCTTCCACTCTTTCCAGGTGAAGACAGCTCCCGAAGAGCATCGTTCCCACATATAGCTAGCATGTAATCAACAGGATCCACCGTGAAAAGCTCCCTCAGGCGTCTATAGCAAAAGAAACACAGATAAATAGAGATCCGGAGGTTGTTGTTGTTGCCGCTGGTTGTCTTGTTTCAGACAGAGAGACTCTTCTGGAATGCCCACCTGATGTTTCCACAACCTCATCCGTCTCTGAAGCTGTGTTGTCGTATGAGAACACTCTTATCAGGTGATCAAATTTACAGCTTGGACCAAATTTGCAGATTCCATACCGTGTATAGAAAACACACACAACGGCTCTCCCTATCCAAAAACAAACAAAGAGCAATCAGAAGAGCCAAAGAAAATCAAGCAAGATGTGTTTTTGTTTTCAGTGTTTGAGCATTACCGGGCGTAAAGGGAGGCCGAGAGGACTTAAGAGACAATCAGGAGGAGGAGCTTGTCTATCTCTCGGATGATGGAATTTGCAGACTGTACCAAATTTGCAGTCACCTGTCTTCATGTAGAATTGGCATTCGGGTTGTCCTGGTCTTTTCGGAAATACATTCTCCCTCGGCAACGCATAGAATCCCGAACTGAAACCCGATAATGAGCCTTGAGATTGAGAGCCTGAGTCTATGGCCTCGTTCTGCTGCAAGTTTCTGTAGTTTTGATCATTTCCAGTACCTGACGGAGAAACTGAGCCAAGCTGGCCCTAACGAAACAGAAACACCGCACATAATCTCGATACAAATCAGATTATGGGAAGGGTTAAGGGTTCCATCCTTGAAGTTGTCTGAGCGAGAGAGCGAGGGGAAGTTGTTACTAAATAGAGATCCGCCATCGATAAATAGAGATCTGGCACCGTCATGAACCCGCACTTCGGCCACCATCTCTTCCCAGCCGCAACCCAGATCTACGGCAGCATCACGAACCCGTCATGAACCCGCACTCCGGAAACCATCTCTTCCCAGCGGCAACCCAGATCTAGGGCAGCACCATCTCGAAGATTGCAAAGATTTCGAATAGAACAGAGCAGAAAGAGATAATAGAGGGTTTCTTGCTGGATATCGCAAGAGAGATTCTCGATCTGATATGATTTTGCCTTAGGAAAAAAAAATTAGATGTGATTTTAACAGTTTTCTTTTCTTTTGCCTTAGCCAAAATTTCAGTTTTTTCCCTCTTACCATTTTCAACAGCGGGATAATAAAGTTTAGAACCAAAACGTTGGCTCTCCTCAATTTCGTTATCCCGCTTAAAATTATTTATGGTGTTTTCAATACACAAAACGCTATCTTTAAATCACGAATCAGTCAAACATAGCACATACATAAAAAACGCTATCTTACTATGCTATCAATACCCACATTTCTTGTAGTGTCTTTTTTTTTTCCCCCCTTTCTCTCTTTCCCTTATGATTTGGAATCAGCTTTTATTTAGATCGCGAGTAGTGATGGTTTGAAACAACCAGTCCTTTTTTTAAGAAAAAAATAACAACGTGGAAGTTCTCAGAAAAGAAATCAATAAATAAATAACTCAATGATTCCAGTTCAACAAATAAAACAATAACCAAATAATGAATAACTAGCAACCTAAACACCGGTTCACAATAACAAATAACTTAAACAGTAAACCATCCTAAAACATCCTCATCCTCTCCCGGCCTCATTCCGCGGTTGGACATTCCTGTTACCTGCATCATATTGGAATAGAGATGCGTAAGTATTATCATAAATACTTAGTGAGTGGATCATCCTGCCTACAGGCCATGTACGTCAACACTAGACAATACATCAATCAATAAACAACAATAAACAAGACAGCAATGATCAAACTCAACAAACTCGCCAAAGCACAACAGTGTCGATCGACACCCCCACTGGTGTCGATCGATGCCTGTTCAGTGTCGATCGACACCACAAAGGGTGTCGCTCGACACAAACCTCAGTGTCGATCGACACCACAATGGTGTCGCTTGACACTCCCCCGACACCACGAGACCAAAAGCAATGAAACGATTCAGGAATCACAGCAAACACACAATCACGGTTTTCAACGCCCAAATAGTGATTTAAACTTCAATTTCGACATGAACAAC
>OVBJ01003382.1:0-12441 GCA_900406535.1 Noccaea bulbosa
TTTGAAGCACATTTTCATGGTCTCGTCCTCCTGCGCAATGGTAATATAATTTTTAGAAAAAAAGCCAGTCTTGGAGTGGTTATAGTTTTACTTGATCAACATGTTCAAGCTTGTTTATGTATTTTGCTTCTTGGTCATGGTTACAACTTAATCTTCCGATGAATATAGCAATATCAATATGTTTTAGCTTCAAAAATATTTGATGTTCACAAGACCAATATTAGTAGCTGAATAACATGATTGTATGATTGTTTCATATTAGTAGTTTTTTTTTTTATAAACTTTATAGAGTATCACCAATGGAAGATCAAAACATATATATAAAAGGCAAGTTTCTTAAACAAAAAAGGAAAACAAAATATTAATAAAAAAAGTAGTAATACCCTCAAATGAGTATCACTGCTGGAGATGCTCTAAATCGTTGGTACTTGCAAATGGCTTAAGGTTTTTGTGGGAAGTTGTGCCCCTTCTGCCATCAACTTCAGCCAATAGACTGTAACTTGCATGGCCCAAATCAACTTGCTCCCAGGATATGTGTGTGCTGGAAATATATACTCAGGTTTCAGCCTTTTTTTCTTTAACGGCAAAAGAGCTTTAAAATTTTTTGAACAAAATTAAATTAAAACTGTGAAAAAGGAAATGTAATGAAGTTTTGAATGACCAAGATTCAGAATTTTGACTAGAGAGAAAAGTCGCAGTATTATATTCTTAACAGTTGAGCAAGGTCAAACTGATTAGAAAATATTAATTTAATTTACAAAATAATCATGTTTTATTTATGAAATCGCTATTTATTATTTTAGTAACGGTTGATTTAGATAGATTAATTCCTTTAAACAAAATCAAAATAATATAGTTGACAAAATCTATCAAAATTGCCAACAAATATAATAATATGCAAACGGGATTTCAATAACTGTTCTTTAATATCCACGTAATCTGCCTAACCTTTACAAAACCTATAAACTATTAATAAATTCACTATCAACATTTTGATAGTTTACCTAACGTGTTTATTTAGAAAAAGAAAAAGAAAACTAAATACTCCAAACAATTCATTTATTTCATTATTTGTATAACTTTGGCCATTCTTTTAGGAAATTTCATGCAAAAACAAAAAAAATCAGACAAGAAACCTGAGAGTAAGCTCAGACCCACCAATATCTTTTTAATCTATGTCGTAATTAACAAAGCACTAATAAAAAAGGAACCAGCTTTTCTTCTTCGATTCGATCTCTAATCTCTTCCTTTGACTGAATAGAGAGATTTTTTTTTTTCAGTTACGAATCGAGCTGGATTCTTGCCTCCATTTTTTTTTCTTCTTTCAGAGGAGGAATCAATTTTTTTCTTCTCGTAATTAACGGAACAATAATAAAGACAGTGAAGGAGAAAATATTCGCTAAAAAAAGCCGAAATTTTACAAATTTATAAAAGCTGGCTTTCTCAAAATATCTTCATGTGGTCGAGGAAGGAGAAAGGCAAAGGCTCTTATCTGCAGAGACAGAAGAGCCGTTTGTCGTTGAAATCATGACAGCCACCGAAGCTAAGAATCGGAAAACCAATGCCGGAGACGATGTCGAAATCCCTGATACTGCTCATCAGATTAGCAGCGGTTTGTGATTTCGATTTCCCCTGTTTTTGGTTTTGTTTTGTAATTTCATTCTTGTTGAATCCAATCGTTGCTGCTTTTTTTTATCTGTTCTTTTTTTTTTTTTTTTTTTTTAAAAAACGGCNCGGCTGCCCAAATTCAATTTCTGTAATACTTTTTGTTTCTTAAACTTTTTTTTGACTATGACAACCTTTTACCTGGAAGAGTAAATTTAACCCAATCACGTTTGCTTCTTCTGTAACTTTGAGGACTATTTGTTGAGGAGCAGAGAAATGCTTTCCTTTGTAAAAATGTTGCCTTTGATGACTCTGACTAATTAAAAATGTTGTTTTTAAAGATTATGACAATCAGGGACAATGACCCTTTCCTCAAAATGTTGGCTTTGATATGACCCTTTCTTCAAAATGTTGCCTTTGATGGTTCTGACGATGATCCTTCCTTCAAAATGTTGTTTTTAATGATTCCGAAAATGATATGGTTCAAGTTTCTTGACGGTTATTCTCTCTTTCTCTGCCTCTCAAAACGTTTCACAACCATAGGATTATGAGGTTTTGCTTAGCCAAGCTCTGTTTTCTGTTCTCTTGTAATGATCTGAGATCACATTCTGGTGTATGTGTTTGTGGAATGCACACAGACTCATGGTTTCAGGTGGCGTTCGTGCTGACAACCGGTATAAACAGCGCATATGTGTTGGGATATTCAGGAACAATAATGGTTCCTTTAGGTTGGATTGGTGGCGTGGTTGGTCTTCTTCTTGCTACTGCCATCTCTCTCTATGCAAACACTCTCATAGCCAAGCTTCATGAGTTTGGTGGCAGAAGACACATCCGTTATAGAGACCTTGCTGGATTCATTTACGGTATAAAAACACCCAAAAGAAGCTCTCTTTGTTTGCTTTTTGTTTCCCTTCTTCTCTGTTTTTTTTTTTACTTTCAGTGAAATGATTGATCTCTCTCTTATCAGGTAGAAAGGCTTATTGTCTTACATGGGGATTGCAATATGTTAATCTTTTCATGATTAATTGTGGATTCATCATCCTAGCTGGTTCTGCTTTAAAGGTAGTAACCATTTTTTGTTCTCTTGATTCTTGATTCTTGATTCTGTGAGCCGAGTTAGTTATTTTGGAGAGTGTTCTGTTTCTGCAGGCTGTTTATGTGCTTTTCAGAGATGACCATGCCTTGAAACTACCTCATTGTATAGCCATCGCCGGTCTGATTTGCGCGATTTTCGCTATTGGGATCCCTCATTTATCGGCTCTTGGGATCTGGCTTGCGGTTTCGACCGTCCTCAGCCTCATCTATATCGTTGTGGCAATTGTGCTATCAGTTAGAGATGGTATAGCTTAAACAATGATCAAACTTTAGCAAGACTTATAGAGTTTATAGCTACTGATAAAAAATCTGATTCTTGGCTCTTGTTTTTGGTTGTTTGTAGGAGTGAAAGCACCTTCAAGAGATTACGAGATTCAAGGATCATCGTTTAGCAAACTTTTCACCATCACAGGAGCAGCCGCAAATCTTGTTTTCGCTTTCAACACCGGGATGCTTCCAGAGATTCAGGTGATTATTTCTTCTTTAAGATTTCTTGTTTTAGTCTTCTAGCTCAATTGTTTGCATTTATGTTTAGTGTTCTTATTGACACTGATTCTCCTGCACAATGATAGGCAACAGTGAGAAAACCGGTTGTGAAAAACATGATGAAGGCTCTATACTTTCAGTTCACAGCCGGTGTATTACCAATGTACGCGGTTACATTCATCGGGTATTGGGCTTACGGTTCATCAACCTCCACCTATCTCCTAAACAGTGTCAGTGGCCCACTCTGGGTCAAAGCCCTTGCTAACATCTCTGCTATCCTTCAATCTGTTATCTCTTTGCACGTAAGTTTCTCTTCCAAGAAAAGAGCTTCTTAACATTAAGTTTATGTTTCTTAATCCGTTCTTGCTCAATTGTTTGTTATAGATTTTTGCGAGTCCAACGTATGAGTACATGGACACAAAGTTTGGGATCAAAGGAAACCCATTGGCTATAAAGAACTTGATGTTTAGGATCATGGCCCGAGGCGGGTACATTGCGGTTAGCACGCTTATCTCAGCGCTATTGCCGTTCCTTGGGGACTTTATGAGCCTCACTGGTGCAGTGAGCACATTCCCTCTGACATTCATTCTAGCCAACCACATGTACTATAAGGCTAAGAACAATAAGCTCAATCCTATGCAAAAGCTATGGCATTGGCTTAACGTTGTCTTCTTCAGTTTGATGTCTGTTGCTGCTGCCATTGCAGCCGTAAGGCTCATCGCCGTTGATTCCAAGAACTTCCACGTTTTTGCTGATCTTTAATTCATTATACACAATAATATATATAGTCATTGTATTATTGTTCTTAGGCAAGGTTTATTTTCTCCTACAGTAACCTTTGTATGCCCTTTTTTTTTTTATAAACCATTAGAGCCTAAATAGAACAAAAAATTATAAAATGTCAATAGTATACATATTGCCACTTCCATGATATTACTTTTACAATTGATCATCAAGGAATGATTAGCCAATTAAAACCACTTTTTCAAATACTTCTTTGCAATTCTTGGATGCATGAACACTCACTTTTGTGATGTGATATTGACCAAAGACGGACCAAATTCAAAAAAAAAAAAAAAAAAAAAAATAAAGGAAAAAGAAGAAAGAAAAAACTTTAAGTGATTTGTATAAAGGAGACACTGATCAATTTTGTCTCTACAGTATCTTTGAAACGGCATATACAAATACACCTATCTATATCAATGACTCTAAATGCGCCGTATTCATCTTCTAAACTATTGCTCTTGTCTTGTATCTTCCATGCATTAACTTTGATGTGAACTTATTCCGTTCAAGTGTACTGCAAACATCATATTCAAACGGGACCAATCGCTAAATCAAATCATTTACACTCATTACAAGAAAACATAACGATTTGCTACCAAAATAGTGGTGGAAAATTTTACTACCAATTTCCTACAAAATTATGACAGAAACTCAAAATGGTAAGAGATTGGTAGGAAATTACCTACGTCAAAAAAATTATACCAAGCCGTAGAAACTTTGGTCAGAAAGTGGGATGAGAAAACAGTTGTCTACTTTAAGTCTTTAACTGGTCGGTACGTAGTGGAGTTCACACTAGGACGGCACCTCATTGGGACTTGGGACCAAATGAATATCTATATTTAATTGACTCTCAATAATTATGCATTTGCGATAGCGATTTTCAACCGTATGTGAAACTCGACCACTCGTTAAATCCAACGTAGCAAAATATTATAAAAGCTGGCTTTCTCAACATTTCTTCTTGTGGTCTAGGAACGAGGAGGAGGAGGAGAAGAGAGGAAAAAAGAGGCTTTTAGCTGCAAGAGATTACAAGTGCACAGATATCATGAATGCCACCGAAGCTAAGAATCGCATGAGCAATAATGTGAATATCGGAGAAGACGTTGTTATCGAAGTCCCAGACACTGCTCATCAGATTGGCAGCGGTTTGTAGTTCGTTTCTCTCTCCCTCCTTTTCTCTTTGTTATTTAATTTTTTTGAATACTACCGTAAGATGAATCAAAAGATACACCTTTATGTATATATGAAGAAAAACATGGGAAAACCGAAACCTATATATTAGGAAAATTAAGGAGACACGAGAACTTATGAATATCAAATACAACACTATTTTTTTATTGTTCCTTTTGCTTTGATTCCACTTTTTAATATTTTTCCAAAAGTAGCACAACATTTTTCTATTTGGTTACATAAACATATATGATTATGACGATCAAATGTTGTCTTTCATAATTATAACAATGACCCTTTCTTAAAAATGTTACCTTTAATGATGATCCTGGAATGTGATAATTTTCAAGTTTCTTGATGGTTTATCCTCTGCCTCTCATATTTGACAACAACCATAAGATTGGGTACTTTTGCTTTGCTCCTGCTTTTTATAATCCGAGGTGGCATTTTGGGAAACTTTATATAGTATCGTTTTGTGGAATGCGCAGATACATGGTTTCAAGTGGCGTTCGTTCTGACAACCGGTATAAACAACGCTTACGTGTTGGGATATTCAGGAACAATAATGGTTCCTTTAGGCTGGATTGGTGGTGTGGTTGGTCTTTTTCTTGCTACTGTAATCTCCCTCTATGCAAACACTCTCGTAGCCAAGCTTCATGAGTTTGGTGGCAAAAGACACATTCGCTATAGAGACCTTGCCGGATTCATTTACGGTAAGAGAAAACCGAACCAGCTCTCTTAACTTGCTATGTTTCTCTTTTCTGTTTTTACTTTCATTTAAATGAATCTCTCTCTCTTCTTTTTTTTCTTTTATCAGGTAGAAAGGCTTATTGTCTTACATGGGGATTGCAATATGTTAATCTTTTCATGATTAATTGTGGATTTATCATCCTAGCTGGTTCTGCTTTAAAGGTTAGTAAAACATTTTTCTCTCAGATTCTTGATTCTTGATTCCGTGAGCGGTGAGCCTAGCTAGTTATTTATTTTGGAGCGTGTTCTGTTTTTGCAGGCTGTTTATGTGCTTTTCAAAGATGATCATGCCTTGAAACTACCTCATTGTATAGCCATCGTTGGTCTGATTTGTGCGGTTTTCGCAGTTGCGATTCCTCACTTATCGGCTCTTGGGATATGGCTTGTAGTTTCGACCATCTTTAGTCTCATCTACATTGTTGTGGCAATCGTGCTGTCGATTAGAGATGGTATAACTTAAATGATGATCAAGCTTCAGCTTCAACGATATTTAATTATAGTCTTTTATAGCTACTGATAAATCCGAATATCTTTGCTCTCTAATTTTTTTTTTTTTTTTTTTTTTTTTTTGTTTTTNGAGTGAAAACACATTCAAGAGATTACGAGATACAAGGATCATCAATAAGTAAACTTTTTAGCATCACAGCTGCGGCCGCAAATCTTGTTTTCGTATTCAACACAGGGATGCTTCCAGAAATTCAGGTGATTGTTTATGAGATTTCAGTTTTATGCTTAGTCTTCAACCGTTTCTTTTATGTTTAGAGTTTAGTAGTGTGCATTTTTCTTTAAAAATCCACACCATTTACTCTTAAACAAAGTTCTTTTTTTTAACAAACGAATGAAAAACGTTATATTTGCATTGACCTTTAGCAAATTGGTTTTATTGGGAAAAACTGTTTTATCTTTTCTTAAATGTGGTGTTATTTTATTTGTGTTAAAATGTGTTTATGCAAATGTAGACGCATAGATGACTCTTCTCCTTCTTAAAATTTCCGGTTTGGTAGGCGACAGTGAGGCAACCGGTAGTGAAAAACATGATGAAGGCTCTATACTTTCAGTTCACAGCCGGTAATTTACCGATGTTCGTGGTTACATTCGTCGGATATTGGGCTTACGGATCATCAACCTCCACCTATCTGCTAAACAACGTTAATGGCCCAATATGGGTCAAAGCCCTTGCTAACATCTCCGCTATTCTTCAGTCCGTTGTCTGTTTGCACGTAAGTTTCTTTGCATGACCGTTTCAAACTATATTCGCAAGTCTTGCGTAAAGCTTATATCAACGTATATTCTATGTGGTAAAAAATAAAATATTAAAAGAGAAAGATCCTTATCAACAAAAAATGTTAAAATTTCTAGAGTCTTGGCGTATGCGTTGCATGTCTTTGTAACCCATATCTTACTTTATTTGTTGTAGATTTTTGCGAGTCCAACGTATGAGTATATGGACACAAAGTTTGGGATCAAAGGAAACCCATTGGCTATAAAGAACTTGTTGTTCAGGATTATGTCCCGAGGCGGGTACATTGCGGTTAGCACGCTTCTCTCGGCGCTTTTGCCGTTCCTTGGAGACTTCATGAGTCTCACTGGTGCAGTGAGCACATTCCCTCTCACGTTCATTCTAGCCAACCACATGTACTATAAGGCTAAGAACAATAAGCTTAATCCTATGCAAAAGCTATGGCATTGGCTTAACGTTGTCTTCTTTAGTTTGATGTCTGTTGCTGCCGCCATTGCAGCCGTAAGGCTCATCGCCGTTGACTCCAAGAACTTCCACTTTTTTGCAGATTTGTAATTCATTGATTGTGTATAGTCATTATAATTAGGCAGCGGGGTTCTTTCTCCTATCAATAAGCAGCTCAGCTTCCTTTTTTTGTAACCATTATAGGCTATATATATTAAAAAAGAAAATTAGAAGTATACAAAATGATAAATACTTCGTATAATTTCACTATTATAAGTTTACGATCAAGGAATTATTAGTCAATTAAAGCCACTTTTGATATGTAGTATACGTACTCATATGAATTTCGATTTGAACAAGTTGTTTTGAATGACAAAAATCACAGTTGTAAAGATTATTAGCAACTTGGACCTATTATGTAACTTTTTTTTGTTGTCGGGCAGATTGGCCGATGAAATTAATAAAACAAAAATGATACTACTTCCGTTTTTTTTTTTTTTTTTTTTTTTTAANTACTATAAATGTCATTTACTTAATCATCTCTATTAGAAACGGAATCATATTAGGAAGGATATAAACAGATGATTACCCTTAAGTTAGTGTGAGCTGGAGAAGATAAGAAACAGAAATTTGTTGTTTTGTTTAATGGTTTTTTTTTACAAGAAGTAATCTTCAATGATTTGCTGTTTTCATTTCAAGTTAAAAAACAATTAGACCGGCCAAAGTGGAACCCCACACTGTCTCCATAAAAAAGAAAGGTAAAGCGTTACCTCTATATCCATTATTTTGTCGATCGTGCTCAATCATCATTACCTTTCATCTTCTTCTTCTTCTTCATTTTCCGATTCCAGCCTGCATTTTCTCTCTTCTCAGTTCTGGGTTTCTCTTTTTGATTCCGCATTTTCCGTTTTGCGTTGATCAGATCGACGAAGAGGTAAAGAATTCGCCTTTTGTCAAATTCTATACGATCCCATTCCGTTAAAGTCAGCTTTTTTTTAGCTTCTGTAGAAAATAAAAAGAAGCGATTTTTTTTTTTTGTGTTCAGATTTAATCACAAAGTCTAGTTTGTTAATGTGCCACGGATCGATTTTGTTTGAACATCTTGAATTGATTCAATTTGCTAAGCTAAGAACTTTAAGAAGTCAATGTGAAAAGCCATGGGATTTTTGTTAACCCTCTTTGTGTTTTTAGGGTGTTTCGGTGTAGAGGAAGACGAAGAGGTTAGAGATCTTTCGGCGTAGAGGAAGAAGAGAATCGTGACGAAGGAAACGATGTCGTTTACAGGAACACAGCAGAAATGCAGAGCGTGCGAGAAGACAGTGTACCCAATGGAGCTTCTCTCGGCTGATGGAGTCCCCTTTCACAAGTCTTGCTTCAGATGCTCTCACTGCAAAAGCACTCTCCAAGTCAGTTTCTTTTCTTTTCTTTTTTTCCCTTCATCAACTATATGAAATGTTTGATCGATTCTTGGATTAGAGACACTACTAATCTGATCAGAAAGTTCTCATTCTGAATAGCAATTCCTGAATATAGTTATTGGTTCTGTGAAACTGTTAAGGGATTTGTGTAGAGTTTTTATCTAGAGAGAGTTGTCGTTGGTTTAAAGGAGATACTTTTATCTGAATTGGTCTGCTTTTATATAATCAAAGCTAGCTAAAATGTTTTGTTTTTTTTTTTTGTTACAGCTGAGTAATTATTCATCAATGGAAGGTGTGTTGTACTGTAAGCCTCATTTTGAGCAGCTCTTCAAGGAGTCTGGTAGTTTCAACAAGAACTTTCAGTCACGTATGTGTTACTCTTTTTCTTCACCATATTCTTCTTACATTTTGATCCAACTCTTGTATTCTCACTTTTATGTTCAAACTGTTTTTGTCCTCTCAAAAGCTGCAAAGCCATTGTCTGACAAACCAACCCCTGAGCTGGTAAACATTTCTCCTTAACAACGCTCCATGTGTTCTTACTACTTATAAAGTTACATTGACTCTATCCTCTTCTGTGGTTGTTTCTCAGACAAGGACACCTAGCCGACTTGCTGGAATGTTCTCTGGAACACAAGACAAATGCGCTACTTGCACTAAAACCGTTTATCCCATCGAAAAGGTTAGTTCAAATTTAAGCTTGTTACCACATTCACTCTTGCGTACTCCATTACCATTGCTTTCGAGCTCTCTCTATGATCTTTGTCAATAAATTCACAGTAAAACTTAGTTGGATCATTTGCAATACAAGTCACCATGAGATCTCTTGAGACATTCCTTTCTTATTATATCTTCTTGTTCTGTTTTTCAAAAATTCTTTAGGTAACTGTGGAGAGCCTGTGTTACCATAAATCATGCTTCAAGTGTTCTCATGGAGGCTGCGCGCTTTCTCCATCGAACTATGCAGCGCTTGAAGGAATCTTGTACTGCAAACACCATTTCTCTCAGCTTTTCAAGGAGAAAGGAAGTTACAATCATCTCATCAAATCTGCTTCCATCAAACGCGATGCTGCTGCTGCTGCTACAGCTGCAGCTGCTGTAGATGCTGTAGAAGCAATTCCTGAATGAATTTGAATTCTCCTCGCAATTTGAAGTTCAAAAAATGTTACTACCAAACTGATTTCAGTTGGTTGGTGTTTTGTGTCTGTGATGTGTTGTTTCACCTTTATTCACTGCTTCCATGTTCTTTTCTTCCATAACGAACCAGGCATTAAATTATTTGAGGTCTCTCTTGAGTTTATTCTTGCTCTGAATTGTGATTCTAAATTCCCTTCTGCTCCAATCGGTTGCGTGATAATGTTAGCAAGATAGATAAAATTTGTTTCTCTCTTTTTTCTTTTCCATTATTTCTCACTAATATTTGCAGACTTTCTTAACTTTCGTACGTACAATAGCGGAAATAAATAATTTGGTTACTCCAAATCTAATGCTCATAATCAACATCCGTAAGAAGTCATAACAATAATAAGCTAAGAGTTTTCAAGTCATAACAAAACACAACAACATTAAAAAAAAAAAAAAAAAAATCTAGCAAATGATAATTTCTCTCAAGCAATCACTACACAAACTAGCAGGAAAGAAGCCACCGTAGAAACAATCACTCTAGCAATGTAGTTGTTGATTTGGAAAACAATGGTGTACCGACAGGCGTTGATGGGTCCTTGCTCGGACCGGCTATCCAAGCCTACTTGCACTCACTCGGTTACACTGGACCGAGTGAGATTCATGGAGTTTGTGCAATAGAGAATTTGGGCCCAAACTTTGAGAATATGCTTGTAGCTGGTGGTGTCGAGTTTCACTGTTTGATGCTGCCTCAAAGGGTGAGGAATGCTACATCAAGGCCAATGATCTTCTCTAAAATCGACCATGAAGCCAATTATTCGATATTAAGCACCAATCTAGAAACAAATAACAAGTTTAGTTGTCGAAAATCTTAGAAAAATGTTATAATAAAATAAACTTACAAAAGTTAAAGACCAACAAGGAATCCAAGTTGTGCGAATATATCAAATGGAATGGGATGACTATATCATTTACCGCACCAAGATAGAGAAAATATGGCGTAAACTGATGCACAATAGATGCACCACATAGTGTGTTGATTCAAAACGATGTAGGGTTTAATCCCTTTTAATCGAAATGTGTTCAATATGGCTTTTAAATTATCTTAAATGCTTAAACAGAAGACATTAAACCACATTTCGATTTCATATCTTCTTTAGATCTATTCAAACTTGCTATATTCGAAATAACAAAAAAGATATGAGCGTAGATTATGGAACATAAACATATTACCAAACTATCAACAAATCTTCTACTTAAAAAAAAGTGTTGGTGGTGTGAGAGAAATCGATGTGCTGGCAGAAGAATTTCTTACTCATGGGACAGTGTCGAAGATGGATTGTCCAACAATAGAGAAAGTGCCTAAAGTCTCAAGAATGACTCTGGTACCTACATCATCTTGTTTTTTATAAGGTCAATTCCATTACATACATGGCTAGTTTGGCTCGGCTCATAGTCTCTGCTATACTTTTGTTTCAAAATGTTGAAAGATTCAGACCAACAGCGTGCACTGTGAAAATAAAACTTAAGTCAACCAAAAGACGATTCAAACGATCTAGGATTGAGGATTGGATATCATATCAATGAAATAATATTTTTGATTTTTTTTTTTTTTGATAACTACACATTCTTGGATGATGACACTTTTCAAAACTACACATGTTAAACTGTTTTGCAAAACTACACTCATTCTTAAGCAATTTTACCACTATGCCATTCATTTATATAAACAAGATTAACATTGATTATATAATATTATAATTAACACATAATATTGTAAAAATTTACATATATAAGCAAATCACGTCCTTTTAAATTCATGTTTTGATTATTTTTTAAATTTTTTTTGTGAGTTCTTATTGTTAACTGGAATATATAATGGATGACAAATTACTTCAATTTGCCAATATGGACTTGCATGAAGTTAAGGTACTACCGCTAGCTTTATTTGTCTTTGGTATTCCAGTTTGGGGTTAAGGCTAATGCTATGGAGGATTTAATGAAATAATGGAGCACATGTATACGTGGAAGAGATATGTATATCAAGCTGCCAAAGGTTTACCAGAAGGCATTTAATTTCATATGGACCGGACCAGCCTTTTGTACCGGACGAATTGATATATTTCATGTCCGGTCCGGTTCTTTTATTTATTTTTTGTTTTTTATAATCATAATCCACTAACACAGATTGGAATCGAGCTACGAAAACTCAAAACCCGGATTGAATTGTACCATAAATTTGTCGGGTTGACGATCTATTTCCCCACCATAAGTATGGTGTCGCATCAGATCCACACCAAACTAAGACCTCGTGCTATATCTCTC
>OVBJ01003383.1:0-12441 GCA_900406535.1 Noccaea bulbosa
TGGCATCTGAGCAACCGGTTCGACGATTTGTGGCTTATTGGCTTTTCTTCCGAATGCTTCATATCTAAACCAAACCGTATTTGAACCATCCATATTTAAAACGATTGATATGTTATGAGTAAATAGAAAAGTTTTTTTTTTGGTACATAAATATGCGAATGTTTTTTTACCATTTTTTATGACTTTAAATGTGGTGAGATATATTTCAATTTCAGTGTTCTTTTCTGGAAACCCCGGTTATGTAATTAATTTTGAACCAAATTACCCAAAACGGCGTGAAGATTTTATTTGGGCCAATACGCATCCGAAATATTTATATAGCCGAGAGAGAGAGAGAGAGAGAGAGAGAGACCCATAAACCCACTCTCTCGATATTCGCGTTGGTTCCTGCAAAATATCATCATCGTTCGCTTCTCGATTTTACGCCGTCTCCTTCTCCTCTCGTCCGGTGCTACTGCAAAAAAGTAAAAAACCCTAATCGCGATTCCCATTCGATTCTGATTTCAATCGATTATTTCGTGCTCGTTCATGTGTGTTTTGCATGTTTGTTTGTTTTCTGTTCGATTCTAAACCAGGAACCCCAAGCCGTGATTTTCCTCCAGGTCTTAATCTTTACCACCATTGGTAACATATTGCTTCTGCATTCCTTTTCTGAAGAAAAACTTTCCTTTTAGTTTTTTTTCATGACGCCTGATTCATTGTTTGATTGATTATATTATCCCTCAATTTGCTTGAGATTGAGTTAGGCAAGTGATTTTGGTTTATGCATCTACTAAAACTAGGCTTTAGTGACCATCCTCTGAAAAACGTGATTCAGTTTCTAGTGTATTATTCATCTAACCTGCTTTTCATGATTTCATCACCACCTTTGCAATGCTGCTATTTAATGACCTGTTTTTTGTATTCATCAATCTGCTGGTTTTTGGCTCCACAAGTCTCCTGATTTCTGTAGTAGCTTCTCAGTTTCGATAAACGGAGGAAAATTATCCCTGTTGTTATTTTAGCTTTCTGCAACAGCATGCCGAAATATCGGAGGATGAAGCTTATGGAGGAATCCAATGGTGCTTCTGGAGAAGAACCAGAGTATGGCGCAATTTTCATGTCCAATAACTCCACAAGGAAGGAATGCCTCAGGCGAGAGCTTTTCGGTTTGCCAAATTGGCAAGCCGGATTTGTAAAACAGGTCAAAGCTGGAATGTTGTTGTTTTTGTTTGAATTTGAGAGTAGGGAGCTACACGGTGTCTTCCAGGCATGCTCTGATGGTGCGATAAACATTGAGCCTGATGCTTTCTGCTCTTCTGGGAAACAGTTTCCTGCTCAGGTAGTTGCATTTACTTTCGTACTATTCCTCAGTTTCCTTAGTTTTTGCTTTTACTAAGTTTGTTTCTTGATTTCATTTGCTTAGGTCAAGTTTACTGAGATGTGGCACTGTAGGCCACTTCGTGAAATGGAGTTTCGCGATGCTATTAGTGATAGTTACTTTACGGCGACAAAGTTCAATTTTGGACTCTCAAAAGCACAGGTGTGTGGTTGGTTTTATTCAGTAAATCTAAACGTCGGTCAAGTATTGTCTCCAGTTGTCCATGTTTGGACTATATTATGCGGTTTGCTTTACTTTCCTTTCCTTTGTGTTCTCACACTTTCTATTTGGAGATGTTATTTATAGGTTCAAAGGCTATTGAAGTTGTTTAGCTTGAAGAAGGTGGAGAGATCACAACCGAGGAAAACTGCAGTTGCAAAGCACACAAGAAAATCTGCAAGTGGTTTGGGAAACGCAGCTGGTGATCGCGACTTTGGGAATCGTGGTGCAGAAGACACTGATGGAGATGTTGACCGTGAGTTTCCCTTCAGAGTTACATCTGCAGGAGATCGTCTTGGTCGTAGTCGTTGCTTAAAAGAAAACTTCGGTTTTGGGGATGAGTCAGATATTGGCGTAGAAACTAAAGGAAATGAGTATCCCGGAGAGACATCTGGGGTTTATAGGAGACTCGTTGATCCCAAATTGCACGGGTCAAAGGATAGAGTAGGATATGACTTTAGCATGAATAATAGTTTTGGGACGGATGCTTTAACTAATCACTCTAGTTATAATGATCGAGGAGTCCCTAAGAACTTGAGACACACTGCAAGTGGCTGGTCAGAAAAGGAGTACCATGAAAAAGATGGTATCACACTGGCGAGTATGTGGTCTAACCACGAGGAATGCCTTAATTTTGGGGCAGATCCATCGGTTCCTGCTCAAAGCTCAGTGCCTCGAGGATCACGATGTGGAACAAACACAGAATACTATGACCCTTGTGACCCTGGGATCCCGGGACATGCAACCATGAATAGCTCTAGGCAGGGTATTGGTGCACCTAATGTTGATTCAATGGGCTCAGCTTTCTATACTGGCAACTCAAATCATGTTTCGAGAGAGGAAGTGATAGCTGTTGGTGGTTATGTCAGTGACACCTTACGTTCTGAGAGAGTCCAACCATTTTCTGATGAGCACAATGGTTCAAGCATGAACAAGACTAGCCTGGGCGTGGATTACTATATTCCAATGCCTACTGAACATCCTGAATACCAAACTAGCACTGCCATGACTGGAGTTGCTGGCTCGGAATCTCAATATGAATATAGAAATGGTCATTTGCGTCATTCTCAGTTTCCCGGTCCCTTAACTTCTTCAGGGACAGCTGAGAACACGAGGGACTTTGAGAGGTCGTCTTACTCCAACCGCAGCATCTTCCCTTCCTTTGCTTATCCTTTACCATCAAGGGATTTGTCTCCTAAAGATGGAGTTAACAACGAAATTTCAGCATATCAAAGCCAGGAGAAATGTGGAGATCATCTTTCTTATCCATACGACAGGACGGTTCGTGACTCCCGAATTTACCCTTCTTTTACTTATCCTTCAACATCAGGGGATGGAGCTGATTTGTATTCAGAGAAGAGAACTCAGAACCAGGTTCAAGCTTATCAACAGCATGAAGAATTTGGTGGTGATGCTCGTGACTCTAGCAACAGGGTGATACGAATGAAAGAACGTGTTAAACCTGCTGGACTCGAAAGAAACAAAACCAGAAAGAGCGTCTTCAGCAGGCTTGCTATGCCTTCAGAGGAACGTGATGCTGAAAAGGATACTTCTCCGATATCTGATTCTGAATCAGTCGATGAGGTCATGGCCTTTCTAAACGACTGTCATGATCACTGGGTTGAAGAAAAAAAACCAAATACGAGCAATCCTGAGGCTTTCGGAAAACCAAAGAAGAAAAAGGAAAAGATTCGTACAGCAGAGGTATTTGACAATGATCTGATGCTTCCTTTTACTGAAACTACTCCAGAGGATCTGTCGGATTGTGAAGAAAATGTGGAACACAGTGCTCAAAAGCGACCGTTTATTGATTTCAAGCGGCGTAGCAAAGCTCAAAAGAGCCCTGGTAAACCAAGTCAAGGGTGTGAAGACAGCCGTACACATTCAGCTCCTCAGGACAAGAAAAGAAAGCTGCTGAGGCCAAAACTCCTTGAAGATGACTCCGAAAAGGATCGAGGAAACAATGGCAATCCTATTGAAAATCACTTGGCTTCTCAGGAAAAGAAAAGGAAGCTGATGAGGCCAAAACTCATTGAAGATGACTCGGGAAAGGATAGAGGAAACAATGACAATCGTATCGAAAGTGACTTGGCTCCTCAGGACACAAAAAGGAAGCTGCTGAGGCCAAAACTCTGTGAAGATGAGTCGGAAAAGGATGGAGGAAACAATGACAATCCTATTGAAAATGACTTGGCCTCAAAGTCAGCTAGCGAAGTCCCCGACCCCGTCAATGATCTCCTTGGACGTGGTGATCAGTAACCACTCAGATGGAGTTGGAGACACCAAAAGGACACAACATGGCCTCTTCGATAATATGCTCTACAACAGAAGGTGCGCGCTGTTCCTTGGCTGTTTTGTCTCTTAGTTTCTTCCTAAGATGAAGGCAGTAGTTTTTTGGCGGTGTGAGTATCTCTCTTCTTAAAACATTTTGGCAGTACAGAAGCTTGAGGTAGATGATGCTGATGTCCAAAGCATGAGTTTGTTTCACAAACTTTGTCAAGTGAAACTAGACAGCTATAAATAACTAGATTTTGTTGTCGTAAACTGGCAAATGCAGAGATTCGATTGTCGGAAAGGCAAAGATAAACCATTTACAGGTTTCCTCAAGCATTCAAGCTTGAGGCTTTTTGTGTAAAAGAGTTAACAAACATTATCGTCTCTAATTCATAGCGTTAGGTCCAAAGCATCTGTTCCTAGTAAGGTCCCAAACCCATTGAATCAGATACTTTCTTCCTCTAACTCCATTCACATTATACACATTCCTCCACCGATCCTTGTACACGCTCCCCATATACCCTCCTCCTCCTCCTGACCCATACACTCCCAAACATAAATCCGCTATCTCGGTCGGCGCCGTCGCGTCCTCTCCTCCGTACCACCCGTTCAACATCGGGTTGCTCGATACTTCGGCCAGCTCATGAGCTATCACGCTGATCATCCCATCGATTCCCACCTCTCCGTTTGGTGGTTTCATCTTCTCTCTGGTCACAAACCCGCTTCCCGGAAATGGCTTAGGCTGTGCAAACGGGTAAGCGCACATTTCTGGACACTGTTTCTTACTGTTCCCGACCCAAACGTACGGTACGGTTGCGCCAACGATGCTTGGGAAAGTGAAGTAATGAAAGCCGCAAATTGCTCTGCAGAACTCTTGCATCTCTACATCATCTGAGGTTAATACTAAGTACAAGCCGTTGAGTCCGTTTAGCGGTAGCTTGGAGGTCACGGCAGTTCTGATCACAGACTGAACAGAGAAGCGACTGAGGTGAGATCCGTGGGAGTACGCCCGGTCGTGGAACTCTCCGGACAAGACAAGAGTTCCTGTGATGTTGGAACCTGTTTGGTCTCTGTATAGCCTCACCGTCTTCCACCAGTCGGATACTGATGGGTACTTAGCCGGTGTCGGTGAAGAAACGGAGTAGAGGAAGTCGCGGATTATGGATTGGTGGGTTGGGTTCCATCGGCCGTACCATATGATGTAGAGACTTGTCGCCGGCGAGGATATGACCGGACCCATGTGGTATTGAAGGTCGACGAGATCGGAGGAGCCTTCGTAGTTCTTGCTCTCGTCGAAGAATTGTCCATTGGATGTGAGAGAGAGTGAGAGGAAGAAGAAGAAACAAATGAGAGAGATCATCTCGTTGGTTTTTTTTATTATTCTACGATTTGATGAGTGAGAACGTTGGAGATCTTATTATAGGGAGTTGTGTTCTTAATCAAACCGCACCATTTGCATCATAAATGAATAGAAATGACACAAAGAAATGTATTATGATTTTTAAACCTAAAAGAGATTAGATTAGAATTTAGAAATGCGATATCTATATCTTAGAACCTAATTTTTGATTTATACGTATACGATAGTATATGCAAATCGAAGAGGCTGTCGGTTACGTACAACTTTTGAGCTTGATTGGTGCCACTGTTAGAGTTCAGAGCCCACTTAGCAAAAGCATGTTCACCTCTAATGATTTTCTGTCAAAACATATTCGTGAAAGCTAATGAAAAGTAGTATAAGATCCAATTTTCGAAAAGTGAAAAAAAAAAAAAAGCTTCGAATGTTAACCTAGTTACCAGAGTAAAGACATTAACATAAATATATGATATAATATAATTTGGATATCCATCTGATAAGTTATTAAATCAAGAAAATGTTTATTATTATTCGCATATCTAATATCTCCATTGACGTAAAAGTTAAACCCTCGTGCAGGCATGAGCTGTTTTTAAAAGTGATTAAAACATTTATAAGATAAAAACTTTTTTTTTTCATAATTCAAATATCACAATAATTTAAAAAAAAAAAAACTAAAACAAAAAAAAACCTATTCAAAATACAGTCATAAAAATAACTAAGGGGATGTATTGAAATTAAGATTTGAAGTGATTTGGGGTGATTTCATTTTTAGATTATTTAGGGTGATTTTAGAGAAGTTGTTATGATTTTAATGAAATCACTCTAGAATCCCACCTAAAACCATGAGAAATCCCACCAAATATCTCTAAAATAACTTGAAATCACCTAAAATCTCCACTTAAAATATTTTCAATAACACTGGNATAAAACCCCAAGTTCAATACACCCCCCTAAATATTCAAATCAAACCAAATGTTTTAGCAAACTTCTTTATATTATACAATAATTAATTTCATATATTTTTGTTTTTTTCCAAAACTTTCATGATATTTATCCTTTCGATATAGTGGACAAAATATATATTTCAAATTTATTTTCATGAAAGAGTAATTTATTTCAAATATATACTTATAATGTTAGATATAAATTAAAATCATTGATTTTTAATTAATATACTTCTATAATAATTATTATTTAGTGCTATATATATAAACAAATTAAACTAAATATTAGGTACAAATGTTTATATATATATAGCACTAAATAATAATTAAGAGCTTTAAAACAAAAAATATAGCATAAAAAATGAAAGCAAGAACACAAACAATATATAGCATAAACAATTAACCTATGTGAGAAGAATAAATAAGAACAGAGAAATAGAAATCACGAAGAATGGGTTCTTGTTATGTTGTGGCTATATTGTGAATTATAAAAATCATATGTATCAAGCTTTTATCATGAGCATCCGACTTTATATAATAAGAAAATGCTGATAACATTGTGAAATGAATTTGAAAATCAATTTACCTTTTAAGAATAACTGGCAATTTTTTTGGAATCAACAGTATGAAAAACGAATTAATTTGTTTTTCTTTTTATCTATATCTAATTTGGGGAAAAACATTTACATATGCTTAATTAAATATCTCCGATTAATTAACTCGTGAAACTCTGATTTTATATTACTAACTAGTTTGTAATCATATATAATTATTTATTCTGAAAGAATATTTTAAAACTACTAAATTGTTTTTCTATCTAGTCAGAAAATTGCAAAATTGGATATTTTAGACTATTGTAAATTTGGACTATTGGAAATTAGAAGATTGAACCATAAGATATTTTCTTTTTTATTATTTGGCTAGTTGTTTGATTAACCTACTTATTTTAGTTTTTCAGGCTGCTGAACTTCTACCCCTTTTATCTTTAATCACGGATTGGAAAGTGGTTTTGGAAAGGGCTTCAGCAAATAGAGGAGCTAATCTCATTGCACAAAGTGTAACCAATGACTGTAGGCTTCATTCTTATGTTGCTTTGAGTCATTCTTCTTGGTTAAATGGTGTTTTTGCAAATGAAAGAGTTTTATCCTTTTTTGAGTCAAACTTGGTTTTATCGAGCTTAGCCTAGGCTTTTTACATGGCTTTTTTGAGATCAATGGATGTGGAGTTTGTTTCTCCCGCCTTACTCATGTATTTTTTGGGCTCCTTGTAAATAAGAAACTATGTATTTCTCGTTGAAGTTAATATATTTCACCCAGATGACCAAAAAAAAGAAGAATATATATAGTTTCTTATATTAATGATTTCATATACTATTTTATACTACATCTGTTGCAAATAATATATTAGACTATGCTATTCACAAGTTAGCTTCGAAATTTTGAAGTGGTGATGATTTACCATATACTATTTCAATAACTGTAGAGTACAGAGTACTGTTGTCGGTAGTCATCTTTAGTTGGTAAGTAAACCAATGGAAAGTCGTCACACCTTAAGCTGTTTCTATTTAGGTTCCGGTTCAAGTAAAAATAGGAAGAACAAAAAAAAAAGTTGGATATTTCAGTAGTTATTATATTCGATCTATTTCTTAAAATAAACAAAGCTTTTTGTTAGAGGTGTTACAAAAAAAAAAACAAAGCTTTTTGTTAGTTGTTTTGTTTCTTTAAGTGAAGATCAAAATTAAAATGGAGATGGACCCAAAGTCCTTTGCATCCTTTCCCATCTCCCTTGTCGAAAAAGGTTTGTTGTGGACGGATTCACTCCTTTTGACACTCTTTCTCCAGATTCGGTTAGGATTTGTCCTCTAATGGCCAAACCGAAAATCAGAAGTAATTAAATTCTTAATCGTTTCCCGGTTTAATGTGTCTCGTTTGGGTAACTAGACTATATAAGTATGTATATAGTAATGTACCACTTTTGAATTTCATAAAACTGAAAGCTTTATGGAATTTTGTTATCGAATCTTATTTTCGTCTGCAAAGAATAATAATATTATGCACAATTACGACATGAATTTTTGGAGATTTTAATCGCCATCAAGCCAAACTAGACCGGGAATTGATAAACGGAGTCAACTTCCGGTTTGCTCATCGAGTGTAATAATATTTCTCGTTGCTCTCCTTTTACTCCTTAAGCTTCAGCTAGAAAAAAAAAACTTTGGTTTTCTTTAGTTTGGGCTCGCCTAGATGCAACGATACGTTAACCTCTTCTTTGGAACTGTTCTTTAAAGCGACAAGATCACTAAATTCGGGTTTCACTTGCCCTTTAATAGCAGAAGAAGACTCGTTAACCGATAAAGGAGCAATGAACAGATGTTCCTCTACTGCAAGTGTTGGTATGATAGCTTCTTCTATATGAAACTCAGGCGGTATAATAAATGGGTCAGAGCTCTCATCTTGTCTGTCTCCTGATGGAACCGGGTCTGGCGGGGATGATTGGCTAACGGTTGAATCAAGGGCTGTGACCGAGGTGTTCCTCTGTTCTCTTGCAGCTGCTGCAACATGAAAAGTCTGGTGACGGTTCTAATGAAACACGACGGAAAAGCTAAAGAAAAGGAGTTGTGATAAACCTTCAAGCGCATGGTTCGACGTGATGAGATCGAGCTCCAAGAGATCCAAAAGGCGACCAAGATCGACTCCGCTTGTCCAGTTCTCGGGTTCTTGGCCGCCTATGAGTTTCAGCCTTCCTCGGTTAGCTGTTCCCCCCCAAATGATCCCAACTGGTCGTGGCTTCTGACCATTTGGACTCGTTAAGAGAATAAGGCTCCCGCTGTCACCTTCAAGGTCAAAAGTCTGCTGGTTTTCACCAGTCACAAGAAAATCCGTGAGGAAACAGATCCCTTTCTCGTCGTTGTATTCCAAAGCGTAAGCCATTATCGTCCCCGCTGTATACCCAGAGCTTCTCCCAACTTTAACAACTTGTTTCCCAATAAGGCTATCGATTGGGGATTGCAAGTCTATAACGTGGACATTGCCCACCTCACCAACTCCCTTTATCACCGTAGTTACATTGGTCGTGTTGAAATCTTCCGCAAACGGAACAAAGGCACCATCTGCTCTCACAAATGTTTCTGCATTTGGGGGTAGATGTCAAAGATGACCTGAATATAGTCAGTATGAAATAAGACTTGTCCTGAACAGGACGACGTTGCAATGAAGTTAAAGCTCTGAAGTACCTGGATTTGTGCCAGAAAATATGCCGTACCACTGGTCATCTGTGATAAACGATGTCGCTCTCTCAACCGCACCGAGGTAGACACCAGGTCCAAGGCTTGGAGGCAAAGGATGAAACATTTTCTGGCTCGGATAACCCAAATCAACTGCCACATGCCGGTTCGTAAGGAAACCAACCTGATTGTTACCCGTTCTGCTTTTCACTATAGCTCCCAAGGTTCCATACGTTTCTTGGCTTGCAACCTTCACAACACAGAACAAACAAAACTGAGTCTTTACAGTAACAGTTTGGAGAAGAGAGAGGAAAGAAGGAAGATATACTTGAGAACCGGAGCCAATGCAGGGATCACTTCCTCTTAAGCCATCTACAAGTTCATTGTAAACCTGTTCCTTTGGCGTTGCAGCAGGAGCACCGTAATACTGGAATTCCACAACATCTACGTCGCACCATACCCCTCCAGGACCCTGTTACGCAACGAATACATATATGCTCTGATCAAATTTCTTGAAAGGACTGTGTGTGGAATGGAATACAAGATATACACAACCTCGAGAGCGGAAGGAAGGCACTGCATTGGACTAAGCCATTGCCTATGGACTTTCCTAGCAACAAAGACAAGTATCGCCGGAATATTCGTCAGAACGCCGCGGCTGATCCGGAACCCAACCGCAGTACCAAGGCTGAAGCGGCGCAGGATTTTACTGTGAAACGCTCTGATGGTCATGAGCTCAAGCAAGGTGGTGGCTTGTTGTCCTGAAGGCAACCTCCCAACGATTTCCGGTAAAACCCCTTTCTGGAGATTCCCAAAGTAGTTTGCTCGGTCTTCCACAGCATCGTTAAGCCGGCTGAGAGTAGGCCACGAGAAGTAGGGGGCACTGCTCTCTGCGTGCTGGATGCTGAGTGATAATGGCTGAAGTGGAGATGGACTTGAAGACGACGGAAGACTCAAGTGATCGTTACAGTGATGATGATGATTCCTCTCCAAATCCAAAGCTGAATCATCGGATTCAGAAGAAGCTGCTTGCATGAATCTCTGACCCCAACCGCCCAAAGTCATTGCTTCAACAATCTGAATTCTGTTGAAGAAACACCACCGTGCGTTTTCAGCTCTGCCACAGCCGAAAAAAAACAGAGTATACAACAGACGTCAGCTTCCTAAAGGCTAAATGCTTACACGACTCGTAATGTAATCAAAATGCCATTTTTTTCTGCAGATTACAGGCAAATCTCAAATGGTAGAAATCGCCCAAAGGAATAAACCCAAAAATTTGTATTTATGAACCCTAGAACTAGAGAGCCGCCTCTAAAAACTACAATCCGAAAAGAACATACACACGCAAAAGGATAAGAAGAAATTCTAAACGAAGAAGGAAAAGCCTAAACAATCCAAATTGTACAAGGAAAATCGATCCAGCTAAGGCGCGAAACTCACCGACAGGATAAGTCGTCGGAGTAGCCGCGAGAATTTCATGGCGAAATGGGAGATAAGGGAACGAAATTAGCAGGGATGAAAAAGAATCAGCTGCATTTGGAGAGCAGAGAGAGGGAAAGTGAGGATTGCAGAGATGATTGGAAGAAGAAGACGAGGGGGAGAGAGCAAATTTCAGCTGCGCAATAATCTCTTGTTACGGTTGATGGTGGTTGTGTATACAGTACAGCGAGAATTATCTTCCTTTTTCATTTTTGCCGACGCATGAATATAATTCTTATTATATTGTGTAACCAACAAAAACCTTTTTTTTTTGTTTTCTTAATCTTTTCGGTCAACACCAATAAAATCTACTTTGATGTTTGTTTTTGTATGGGATAAAATCATTCTCGGTACTATATGATAATGATTATTGAGTTTCACTTTATGCACGACTAAATATGTTTCACTACTCTCTGCAGTCAACCTCTTTTCAGGTTGTATTATAAGATGGTAATGGATGGATGGATCAAGGTGTAGAAAAAAAAAAGAAGCAAGAAGCAAGAAGCAAGAGTATTTCATCTTCATGCGTTTCGCGTTAGCTACATTGTTATTCTAAAAGCAATAAAGTTTCACAGAAGAATTGTACACTTTTTGTTTGGACGTACTAATCGAATATCATAATGAAGAATTCGAGTTCAAAATCATGATTTCTAGTGATTCTTGAATATAATAGATAGGTGCTTGCATATGCATTTTAAAGCTAATTATGTAAAACTTTGGTGTAGACTAGTGCCCGACTTCAGGTTTCGGTCAAATTTTTCGGATTTTGGATTTTTGGGTTTAGATATATAAAAATAATTCGGGTATTTTTGAATTTCAATTTGGACTTTTTTTTTTTATTATTATTATTATTCAGGTCAGTTTTCAAGTTGTACATGAAACTAAACATGTTTTTGTTCAGCTAAATTCAGGGGTTTTCTGGATTTTTCGGATTTTTTCGATTTTTCGATTATTAAGGATTTTTTGATTTTTTAAGGGTTTTTCTGATTTTTCAAGTATTTTCAATTTTTTTTCTTCAGATTTTGGGCATTCAAGTTTAGAAATGTATAAACCGATCAAATATTTTTAAATTTTGATTCGAGTTCAGTTGGAATTTTTGTGGGTCGGATTCGAGTTTCGGATAAAATTATAAGGCCTAATGTAAATTGTAGAATTTCAAATACATGACTCTAGATAAATCTTGCACATTCTCTAACTTATTTACAATGGAGGTAGAATGTTGGTGTAAAGAATATTTCTTTTGCCTTATTATATAAAAAGTTTTATAGTTATTGACCAATTAAATTAAACTAAATGAATAATTTTTAATCAATTTCTTATTTGATAGATGGTTGAGATTAATCTTAAGAAAACCCTAATGAAGAATTATGTTATTCTCACCTATAAATATATGTTTTTATTCTATCATAATAAAATCACAACACATAAATCTATAGAGAAAGGGGATAAACCTAGCTAAAACTCATATTTCAGAGATTCATGATATCCATGATGCATTCAAGAAGGTATATGTGCTATAACAAAGCTATACCGAATGAAGGTAATCATATAACATATTTTTTTTTTTTTTTTTTTTTTTTTT
>OVBJ01003384.1:0-12434 GCA_900406535.1 Noccaea bulbosa
GTAATATATTTCTTTGTAGAGAAATCCCTTGTGTCAGTTTGTGATTTACTTTAGCATCAATAGCCCTTGGTTTTTCAGAGGCGGAGGTCAGAACACAGTCGAGGCCCACCGAGTCTAAGCGTATTTTCTTGGATTATTACAAAAAAACAATAATATTTATGGAGATTATGTGATGGAAAAACTTCTGAGATTGCAGAAAGACGGAGAGGAAGATAAACTGTGTATATCCTAACGCATAGGATATTCCCAAAAGTCTCAAACATATTCTTGGTTCGAGATGGCGTTTACCATAAAGATCAATCTATATATCAGAACTTGGTATCTATGGTGCTTACCTCAGGTACAGAGTAGAAAGAAAGAATTTGGTATGGTTGATTAATCCAGTTTCTACTTAATTTGTGGCATAATAATCTTTTGATTAAATGGAATGTGTAGGAACAAAGAGAAAGCTCTGAAGAAACATGAAGATTTTATTTATATAAGACCTGACAAAGCTCTTTACAATTTTTGAATCCATGGAGAAAAATCCTATTATTTCAATAATATATTGGCAATCAATAAAATAACTTAGCTCTCTTATATATTATTCTATTATTTATCTCATTTCCGCTAAGTGAATCACGATCACTTTATAATCTCGTTAATTACATCTCTTATATATTACTCGGTCAGTAATCTGGGGACGAGTTGTCGAAGTATCGGACTTGTCCGACCGTTAATCTGATGCTCCATAAATTAGGCCACTAGGGTATCAATAACTTCTTTAAATATATATTGATATCTAAACAATGAGAAAAGATTCATTTTACATTTGGAATCTTAGAATTAACATACAAATGCACATAAGCTGTAGATGAGCATTACACCATAATTAAATTTCATAATTTGATATATTCAAAATAAAAAATGTAAAAAATTAATCTTAAATATGATTTATTTTGTCGGGCTGGCGAGTAAGCGAAACTTGTATCTCTTCAAGTGATAATCCCTTTGTTTCCGGAACGAGCAACCAAATAAAAAGCAGCGCTGCTCCTCCGATAGCCCCGAATATGTAAAATGTTCCTATTACATTAATCAACGTTAAATTTGAATTATCTATATTCAATTCAACTTATTAACATATTTATCCATACTTACATCTAAATGCAAATTCTGAAAACCATATAATTTGTTCTAGGCTTGATATTTGGTTTGAATTCGATCCCTTTTTCTTACGTAATAATTTATAAATTATAACCGAAATTGAGAACAGAAGAAAACTGATAAAAATGATAAAGAAGAAAAAAAGAAACCTTGAGTGCTCCACTCGAAAAGGAAGTTGAAAGCGTAAGTGACGATCGAACTACTTGACCATGAGGCTAACGTGACTATACTCCCTGCTGTTACTTTAATGTTCATTGGAAATATCTGCATCACACCAAAAAATATACATAGATTAGTATATTAAATTATTTAAAACAAAAGAGGTACTGCTTTTTTTCTTTTTTTTGCAGGTTGAGCTAAAATTATGCATAGAACCACCGGTTTTGAGTGTAAAAAGACCGCATACAAAAGAGAAAAACTATATTACATTGTATAGAGTTTTTATTTTATATGTGTTTTGTCTTATATTTTTTTATATAAAGACAAGAACCGCAAGGACATGCTTGGCTTTTTTAGACTCAAGATTGATTCCGATTATGTACCTCAGACATCATTATCCAAGGAAGGGCTCCCAAGCCTATCGCATAAGTTGCAATATACAGCTGCGATAAAGAAAATCAAAAAAAGAAAATCAACTTCTTTATTACATTTTATTTGTAAGTGAGACAATTAAAAATATATATATTATAGACTGTCTGAAATTAGATGAATGTTTTACCATTACGCATAAAAAGGTGAGTACTGGAGTTAGTTCCGGAAGCAGTTGCATTTTCTGCTCATATCATATATACAAAAACATTGATTAAGAAAATAGAATTAATCACACCAATAATTATCCTATTTTCTTAACCAATGTTTTAACCTGTAGTGCGAAGGCGAGCCCTAGAAGCATGCAAGTTATGCTCATCCCAGACGCAGAAGTCTATAATGTCCCAATTGTAATCAATAAACAACTTTGTAATTTATTTTTATTAATAAATCAATGGTTGCGTAATCAAGTAAATAATTATACAGAAAACTTCCTCACCAACAAGAGGGGCCGTCTGCCCCATTTATCGACAAGGATTAGACCAACCATGGCTTTTGGTATCTGCGAATATAGCCATATCAAAACATCATTCAATGCTAAAAAGAGTTCAAACAAATGAAATAAATAAAAAAGTTAATCAAAAAGCCAACATCACAATAGTTAAATAGTTGAAAAATTCTGGATTAAAAAAGTATATAGTTTGGTTTCGTAACTGTGGTATCAATATAGTCGAAAACAGAAGTTGAAATAAAACAAATTTATGCTTACCATGAAGAGGCCTAGCATTGTTGATCCAATGGCCACCGGAAAACCTAGTTTAGCCAAAAACAAATATTAGATCAACTAAAACAAACCTGAAAAAAGAGAACTCATGGTAAATACTCGATTGGTTATTCTTTATGTGTGTGTGTGTGTGTGTGTGTGTGTGTTTTGAACATTCTTCAAATAAAAGTTAGTCTTACCAGCTTTTCTAAAAATGGTACTTGCATAAAAGATTACAGCCGAACTTCCTGAGAATTGTTGTACGAACATTAGCCCGATTCCTACCTGAGTAATATAAAATGTAAGTTAAATGCTTGTACGAATAAATATGAAATTGAAGTAGTCTGGAAAAAAAAATTTACTTATTTTCCAACATATAGTTCATCGTACCACGAGAGTGTATCTGTACTTTCTCTGGAACAAATCATAAAAACTCGACTTTGAATCACCTTCTACCATTTTCGCCATAACCTGAAAACAGAACAAAAAGTCATTCAGACCTTACCATTTCTTTTGTCAAGGAACGAATATACATTAAAAACTATTTATAATTGATACTATATAGTACAACCCACTTGAATTTCTGAGGCTTCACGTGAAATATCAGCATCTCTCCCTCTAAGATGAAGCAGTGAATTTTCTAGTTCTTTATCCGTACCAACTTTTGCCTTCAAAATTGAAATAGTTTAGGTTTAGGTTCATTGATTTCTTTTCATGGTTGATAAATTATGTAACGGTTTTCTAAAGAAAAACAAAATTTAACCAACCAGCCATCTGGGGGACTCCGGAACGAAGAATAAACCGATTCCTTGAATGAAGCATGGTAAAGCACCTAAACCGGAAAAAACATTTTATTTTATTAGCTATTTTGAACACTCTTTTACAAGATTTTCCACGTTTGTAATTTTTTTTTTTTTTTGACAACGAAACCCATGTAATATTTTTTTTTTCCACGTTTGTATTTAAACATCACTTCTACGTTAATTTTGAAACAATAGTTTTACCTAATAAAGCCATCGTCCTCCAATTGATGAAATTCCCAAAAGAAAAAACCATGGCGATTCCAGCGTTTTGAAGAAGCTAATAATCAATCACATGAAAATCTAAAAGAGTCAATGCCCACAAGGCCACAAGAAAGCTAACAATTAGAGCAAGATTATTGGAAGAAACGAAAATTGTATCTTAGTTAATATTATTTTAAGAAAGAGAGAAGAAGAAGAGAGAGAAAATAAAAAAAGAAGAAAGAGAAAGGAACATAAACACAAGATTCGTTTCTTAAAACATCTTATATAAGAAACTTTTTTTTTTTTCTTTTTTTTTTGATTTAAAAAAATGCATTAATTTGTCTAAGAAACTTCCTAAGATCTACCAATAATCATGGTCTTAGAACCTGAATTTTCTTGAAGTTATTCTAGATATGAATATTAAAGCTGCAGCATATACTTCGTAACTTTGGCCATATTGGTTAGAGAATCTGTGAAATTACAGTCAAACTTAATATTAGTTTGGCTGGCCGGTTTTGTTTGTCTCATTTTATATAGTTTGGTTTATGCTCATCTTTGTATATATACTTTTACCGGCAGTCATCCTTATAGATACTTTCAACTAAACTATTACCTGATTTGAAAAGTTAAATGTACCACGAACATGTTTTGGCGTAATTTCTGCTATATAGACAGGTACCTGTTCGGTCAATAGCATAAATTATTATTTTAAAAATGTATATAAAAATGATAAAAATAAAAACAAAACTTAAGATGTCAATAAGTTAATTACCACATAGCTAATCAAGCCGGTCCCTATCCCTGAGGAGATTCTTCCGAAGTTTAGCCACATCACATCCTTTTATGTTCCAGTCCAGACATACATTAATGACTATTTATATAGTATTACATTTTTTTATAAAATAGTTGGGTTTATTATAAGTTCATAACCATAAATTAAATGGTTTGTTTAATTTTAAAATGATATTCTTACGAAAAAATATGTTTGCGCTTATTAGGAATATTTTTATACCTTAGAGAAAGCAATGGATAGCCAACCAGTGATGCAGAGGATATCGGAGACCCACATTGTCTTTAGATATCATTCATAGAAATATACATAAATGTGTACGAAAGTTTTTGTTAGAAAAAGGGTAAAATCTATTTGTCAAATAAAACACTATTTAGGATAATGAGAGGGTTAATAGCTAGGTAAGACTAACTCCTTTTCTGCCGAGGATAATCGCCATTTTACCGCTGAACAGCGCACCGACAGCAGCTCCCACCGTGGACAATGAGCCAAACGCTGAAAACTGGGGTGGGAGGAAATTTAATCCAACGATAAATTGCAAAAGCTGAGTAGATTTGTTTTATTGGGATATTGGCTACCAAAATTCTTAAAACTATTAGTACATATTAGGTCGCCTACATATCCGTTATTTTTTCATAGAATAGCTGAAATATAAATAAAAAGTACTCGTATCAAACAGAAATAAATGATTGAATGGGTATATAAAAAAACAAAATGGAATGATTGATATTTTTAGAAGTTTTCGCAAATCTATTTTTAATATATATTATAATACAGATATATATTTAAATATTTGCAAACTTTTATTATTGTTGACGAGACACGGAGACGGTATGGCTGGAGATCAAATTTGGCATCATCGCTAAATCTGTAATCTGTTGTGTACTATTTTTTAGATGATTTCGAGATGTCCACATATTATCACATTACTGTTTTCGAAGGGTTCATATTTCACAACAATAAAGAAGGGTGAAAATGGAGGATAACCACACAAGTAATCAACTTCATATATAGTCTTCATTCTTTGGGATAGCGACGATGTATCTTTCTCTTAAAAAAAAAAAAAAACAAGAATCTAGTATTTATTTGCAACTGTCAATGTGTTACATAATAATTATTTGTCATTAGTATTTATCTGCTGCATAAGAATCTAGTAGCTAATTTTTTTTTGTCATTAGTTTATTTTCTAAAAGACTAAAACTGACAAAAAATTTTTTTTTTTTTTTTTTTGAAAGAGGATTAACTGATATGTTTTTTGAAACAGAAAAAAAAAAAAAAAGAAAAAGAAGAAGAAAAGAGAGATATACTTGTGCGATAGAAAGGCCCATGTCCTTCATAATTCCTATCTCAGCACCTGAAGTGTAACCAATCTGCAAAATATATTTTTTACAACTAAACACTATTTTAGGAGATGTGGTAGAACGTAATAACGACGTTTTGTTTTTCATACAATGTTTATCCCAAAAAAAAAAAGTAGGATGATGTTGAAAAGAAACTAACAGAAACACCAAAGGAAAAGGAGCCACAGACGGCGACAAAAGTGCTGAGGATAACACATGCGGTAATACGACATTCTGAATCGTCGTTTTGGTTCTTGAGCTGTAAAAGCCCTTCCTCTATGCTTCTTTCTTCCTCCACCACCATCATAAACACATGCAGTACGAATAAAACTGTTTTCCGGTAAAAACAGTACTGAGAGCGAGCGAGAGATAGAGAGAGAGTGAAAGATGAGAGATAGAGAGAGAGAGAGAGAGTGCTTTGTTTTGTGAAAGTGGGGCTTCGTATATAAGGAGATTATTATTCCTATTACTCCAGTGAACGTGTTAATTCCCTTTATTCTAAGTGGTTGGATTAGAAAAATGACGGATGTGAGAGTATTTTTAAGATATCTCAAAGTTTTTTAGTTGGATTTTATTCAGTTAACGTTTATTGGCTTTAAAAAAAAAAATAGTGGATTGGTATAATAGATCTCTTTTATGGTATAATATAATTCATAAAAAGAAAATTATATCACAAAATGCTGTTGTGTAAATCATAGAGGATTTTGAGGAATCACTATTGCTTTATAGAAAATTGGAAATTAAAAAGGATCATGACATGTGTGATAGCCTAATGATTTGTCCTAACATTGTTTCCATGTCTGATATATAATGATTTTCTTAAAGCCTGCATTTATGAAATATGGGCTGAGAGGAATCGTAGATTCCATCAAGGAGTCACCTGTCCGCCTAGGAAGATCATTCGGCTGATTCTTACAGTGGTGCGAGATCGTGAGCATAGTCTTTCACTACTAAATCCAGGAAGACATTCCCTTCTCCTTTGCTGGTCTTAAAGCTGCTGTGGTTAAATCTTGGTGTCTTTTCTTGTGGGCTTCTCCCGATCTTTTCTTCTATCTTATTATTGTATTTTTAAGCTTTTAGATGAGTGGTTTCATCGGGTTCTCTTGTAAACGTTAATTTAAATTTAAGCAAATCCTTTATAAAAAAAAAAAAATGATTTTCTTAACATGGTAGTTCAAATCTGCATATTGTATATTATTTATAAGCTTTTGTATATATTCCATAAATCTTGCTTAAGACTCTTATCTTATTAACTAATTATAACTTATAAAATATATATATATATATATATAAATATATATTATTTATAGGTAATTATTTTTAGGAAAGAAATAAAAGTAGCATGGGCGATGACAAATTGACAAGATGCTATCATGTGTCTCTAAAGCTCTCTCGGACCCACGTTTTGGTCCCCCACATTATTCACAATATTTCTTGGTGTTTTCACTTTGCCTATATATGGATCCAAATAATGACTAGTTAAAGTAATTTACTCCCTCTATTTTAACTTAACTGATGTTTAAAGTAAAAGTATATAGATTAAAAACTGATTTAATGATATGTATTATACCTTTAATTTTGTAATAATTAAACAAAATTTATCATCTGAACAAAAACAATTTAACCAATAATAAAAGACTATAGAATATAATCAATTATAAATATAAAATAACTAAATTTTTGCATAGGAAGAGAAGAAAATCGTCTAATTTGAAACAAATAAATTATATAGAAAAACCACTTAAAGTCAAAGGAAGTACTACTATTTAGTAGAGAAGAGAAGACGTTTTAAGATTAACTAGAAGAAACTTCTGTTTAGAATTTAACCCCCCAAAAAACAACTATTTTAGTTAGTGGAAGAAGAGAAGACGTATGAATTTTGAAGACTACAGTTAGAAAAGTCTTCTTCAACTCATATAGACCCACTCCATTATTTTGACAAGTGGACATGAGAATATTTGACATGTGACAAATGTTTTAATATTTTAAGATAGAAAATCCAAAAATTTAATGAAACATCAATGCAATTTTTACCTTTTGATTTTTTTATAACTTATAATATAATCTTTATATAATTTTCACTTTAAATAAAAAATTTAAAAGTTTAATGGAATTTTAATACAATTTTTGGTATTCTTTTATGCTCATTCTAACTTACAAAATAAAAAATAATTATATTACCCTTCGCCTTCTATATTAAATCACTATTAAACATATAAATTAACTTAATATACAAAGAACTAGATCCAGCAAAGCGATGGCGGAAAAACAGAGTCCGTTCCATGTAGCGGTGTGGTAAATAAAAATAAAAAATAAAGACATAATATAGTATTATGCAAAAATAGATATTTGAAAGTCCTCGTTAACTAAACAAATGAAAATTAAAATGCAGTTATTACTAGACTAATTAGACTAATAATAGAAAATTCTGCGCATATACTCGGGTATTAGTCTAATAACATATGATTTTTGTAGTCGACAAATATTGCTCACCCTGCCACTTGTCAAAAATCGAAACGTATTAGTCAAACGAAATTACTAGATTAGATTCCTAATATTTTTTGTTAGAAATATATGGGCAATTTAATTGATTAAACTATTCAGGCACATCAGTAACGGATTTATGATTCTTCCTATGTTCTTACATAATGTTTTAGTTTTTTTTCTTTGTTACTAAAAGATTAACTTTTTACACTATTAAATCCTGTAATGCTTTTTCTTAATTAATTTCATAAAATGTGAACTTTAAAAAAAAAATATTCCTTCCGTTTCTTTAGGATAAATTATTTTAACTATTTTTTATTGTTTCTTAAAGATAAATTTTATAGGTATTGTACTATTTTTTTACTAAAATAAAAAAACTATATTCCAATGTTTTTTGTATTACTATTGATTTAAATGATTTCATTTAGAAAATTTATTAAACTTTTTAATATATATAAAAAAACTATGAAATTCATCTTAACAAAATGGAATGAATGGATACTGTAAAAAAAATATTACATTAATAGATAATTATTAACTATTTTTTAATCCATATATATGAAACTCCCAAAAATCAATGATGAGAACAGAGAAGTAATGTATACGACACTGAAAATATCATTTCTTATTAAATGATTTAAATTAATATCATTCAAGTAATTGATACTATTTAAATGATATAATACATTTTTTATACGACATTGAAAATATCCTCTTTTACTTTCGCATGTACTATCTTTTCCCCTGTCAAATCGCTGTTTCTGTTTTTTTCTTTGTTGTTGTAACCTCGCATGTACTATCTTTTACTTTAATGAAGGACCTACAACAAAAAACAAAAAAATATCCTCTTTTACTTATGCACTTCTCGAAGTGTGGGTAAACACAGCTCTATACTTACTGACCAGCAGATTCATTGAATCTAGACAGAAAAAGATGGACTTTATGTAAAACAACCCTTAAACTAAATTATTTTTGCAAATTAAACACTTAATTTAAAGTTGTGCAAATGAAACCTCTGAAGTCAAAATAACTCCACAATATATGATATTTCTATATTTGTGACAAAATTTAAAATGATTTTCTTCAAAAAAATCTACGAACTATTTTTTTATGCAAATTTAACCCTCAACTTAAAAAAAATATGCAAGTCAAACCTGTAAAGTTGAAAGTCACTACTAAAATGGACTTATATGTACTAGAAATTTGACCCAGGCAATGCGCGATTAACAACTATATCAAATTTTAAACTTCATTAATTTAATTTAATTACATGTATTTATATATAATTTTAAAAAATTCTATTATTATACTAATGATCTACAATATTTTTTCGTATAGTGATTTTAATTCTGAAATTTTTAAAGTAATATTTTTAGCTATCAGCTCTTATTCGTACAATTACCCGATCCTAAATTTTATAAGTATATTCTGAATATTATTTTTTATACATAAACTATATTTTCTCGATCTTTATCCTCTACAATAATATCGTTTACATGTAATATTTTCGCATATTTCAATATATAAACAAATGAACAAAATTTTACACACAAATTTGTAAATATACTTAATGAATACTTAGTTGTTATTATTATTATTATTATTAATGTTATTTTCATTTGAATTTTCGAAGACTAATTTTCATTTATTTTACTTGGAATTGTTATTCAAACCTGAGAATATGAAAAATACCTTGAATACAAAAACTGAAAAGTCATGAAACATTTTTTTTTTTCAAGATGCCACATGTTATGCTCACAGCAATCAAAAGGTTTAACTATAACTTATAAACTTGAACCCAAAATACATTCAGTGTAAGTTTTTTTTGTTTCACTTGTTAAATATTGATTTTTAAGTATCTATTGATTCTTATCGGAATATTAACGTTCGAAACCGTAAAATGAGTTGCAAAGAGATTCAAAAATAATTTTTTGAGATGCATATGAAAAGCCAACTTTATTTTGTAATTTAAAATCATGAAAACTTATAATTATATTATTAATAATATGAAGATATATATTGAAATATTGAATACAGAATGTAAAAAGTCACAAAACAGTTTTTTTTTTTTAATGCCACATGTCATGTTCACAGCAAACAAAATTGATGATGTGTCATCACCTGAAGAGAAGTTATTCTACTTTTATAGTATAGATTTCTTCTTAATTACAAATGTTGACTTAAAACGTTATAGCATTTATAATATTTTAACTATTTTTATTAAAAATAATTAAAACAATAATTTAATATTTTTTCTCTTTTTCCTCCAGCAATAAAGAATTTAAGGTTTTGATTTTTAACCAAATTCCAAAATTAAAACACCTTATAGAACAAAGGAAGTACTAACCCATCGACTTGATGCGCTCCCACTATGACACGGTTTAGTTATGGCTAAAAGTATACACAAGCTTGTGTTTCTGAATGACTGAAAACTGATATGTACATAAACAATACTCTGTCAGTATCAATACAAGTGATGTTTAAATATAATTTTCTGTTTGGTTTTATGTAGATGAAAACATCATTAATTATCTACTTAAAAATAAAACCAATAGTAAATTTGCGGAATATAATATAATTACTTTTATATTAAAATCTGAAAATATCACATATTAATACTCCTTCCATTTCATACTAATCGTCATTTTAGAGATATTATTTTTGTTTTTATATTACTTTTCATTTTGTATTTTTAATGTAGAGTAATAATATATTTTTCAGTTTTATCTTCATTATTTTATTTTATTGATTACTCTTATCAAAGAAAACCAAATATTAAATAAGAATTAAATAGAAAATTTAATAAGTTTATTATTCTAAGTGAAAAGCTCCAAAACGACAAATAAAAAGAAACAGAGAGTAAATGATAGTTCAGAGAAAAAAAAGAGTTTTTATAAAAATATTCTCTTATTTAAGCATTATGTAAAAATGGACTTTTATGTGTTTTTAAATGAGCCATAATTTATTCAGAATTTATCTCACGAAATGCAAATATTATTAATAACTTCGGGAGTACTTGATTCAAAAAGTTTTTGATGCGGAAAGTGATAAATTTAGGTAGACTTTAACAAAAAGAAAAAAAAATTAGGTAGAGAAAATGTCATAATAATTTTTTATATATAAAAATAAAACATAATAAAATATTAAAAATAAATTTTTTATATAATTTCCTGAAATTGACGTATATATATTGAATATAGACAAAAAAAAGTCCTTACATATAATAACCCTTGGTTTATGTTAAAAAATAGTAAAACACAGATGCATTAAATTTTTTGTTTTTGAAAATGTGATAAATAATAGGATACGAATAATGAATAGTATTCTTTCTGTCTCAGAGAGAGTGTCATTCTACTCTTTTGCATATATATTAAGAAAACTATTAAAAATTTTAATCTACACTTATAATTATATTTCAAAAGTATTTCCTTTCTAATTTATACACTAATATAATAAGGTTAAAACTGGATTTTAGTTTAAAAATTTGCATTGAAAATACAAAATGACACTCTTTGTAAAATAAAAATAAAACCTTAAAATAACACTATTTATTAAACAAAGAGAGTATTTAATCGAAAGCAATGATGCAAGTATGCTTGCTCTCTATTGGTTCAGGTTGTAAATAGATTCTTTTTAAACGTATTAATATTTATATTATTCTCACTTCCCTATTTAAAATGGTGTGGTGTATGTTTTACGGATGTTCATTCATATATTTAAAATCAATTTTCTAGATTTTATAATCTTGTAGATCTAAAGTTTTAAACTTATTTTAAAGAATTCAAATAAATTAATTCTAAAATCTCTGCAATATAGCATATATTATTTTTTAAATAATTTACGCATAAAATTCCATTAAAATTTATTTCAAATGACTCAATAAATTAAAAAAATTAAAATCATTTATTTTTGAATAACATTGAATTTTAAAATAAGATTTAAAATCTTAATTGAATAATACTAGAAATGTGGATGGTAAACCACTTGGAGTAAAGTGAAGTAAATCAATTTACTCTGGCCAGGAGTAAATATTTTTCTGCTATCAAGTGTTTTAATTTTTTTGTTTAGCTGAATTCTTCCCGCCACATAAAAGATGTGGGAAATATATCGCCCATTTTAGTAGGCCCATGATCAAATTTCATTACTTTTTATTTCCCATTTACTCTAATTGGTTTACCGTTCATAGTCTAGATGAAAATGAGAAATTTTGGAAGTATACTCTTTGATGAGTTTTTAATTTGAAAACTATCTTTTTTTTTAGTTTTGAAAAATACATTTTATTATAACAATGCATGACATAATGTCATGCAATATCTCTATTTTACACTAACATCACTACAAGAAAACAGACCTTTGCCATCGACACGAATCGTTGTAAAATC
>OVBJ01003385.1:0-12431 GCA_900406535.1 Noccaea bulbosa
GTTCAAGATTCTAAAATGCAGCATGGTGAGAGTTACTTCCTGAAAGTATTTGCAAGTTTTAACAAGATCAATCCAACTTCACAGTCACTCAAACAATGCATTCCTATCAGCAAATCACTTTAACATTTATTTAAGGAGAACAATGAACCAAGTACATGCAAATCAACAACTCATTTGGTTTAAAGGTTTTCAAGAGAAGATTGTCTTTTATCATAAATCGGTTTATAGCATAGGGATCTCTCAAGAAAATGACAATGCTTTGGCAGAAGGCTAAGAGTTGTAACCAAGGATGATGCAAGAGCAAAATCTCTAACTACTTAGCACATACTTGATCGAGTCATCTCATAGAGCCCATAAGAAACAAAGAACCTTCCTAACTACCCTTTAGGCATTTCGCCTTTAACACAATGGAGCACTTGCTCTTCTCTTTCTTTTGCTTTGTACTCAGCTATGGGAGAGGTTTTTCTTAACATCATCTAGCGGTTTGGGAATCTAAACTCAGGGAACCTTTCTTTTTCTTTTTAAACACATCCCAAACCTTTACTAGACTTTTTTTTTTTTTTTTTTTTTTTAAAAACNAAACCATATAGTTTTTCTTTTTCTTTCCCTTCCTATATATGAAACGGTTTAGCCCTTTACACATTGTTACCCCCAAACTTATCTTAAGTAACACACCCAAGAACTAGATAATCAAAGACCCTACTCTTGCCGGTTTAAACTCAACACATTCTGCTAAGCATAATCGAAATTAGGCCTCACAAGTACACACACAAGAGTAACAGGGGTTTTAAAAGAATAGGCTCAGGTTCAGGGCGTGGGGTAAGCTATCTGGACAAACAAAGAATGATGAACAAATGGGAAAAGATTGTCCAGACATGTATGTTATCCATGAGTTGCTTTCAATGCATGTAAAGATATTTGACAGTCAATATTAAGGTTCATATAGATAGGGATAAGCATAAATTCACAGCAGTGATCAAGTGAGATGTGCATGTCTTTCTCAATCGAGTTTAAACATGAATCTGTTTTAAATGCTTCAATCTCACCCTAATGCATCAGAGAATCAAGAACAAAGGCACATAACAAATCGCATGAGTTGGTTGTTATCAAGGCTTTATCAACAATGCAACATGATTATGAAGCTATATGGTCTAATTGAAACTTAATTTAACAAATGTAAATGCAAACTACATGAATTTTTTTGTATTTTTCAAATTTTTCAAATTTTTATGTGTTTTTCTATGCCATATATGATGCAAAAATTTATATAAAAAAACAGAAAATAATATCAAACATATCTCAATCCCTCCCCCAAACTTGAATTACACAGTCCCTTGTGTAACAAAAGAGAGGAGAAGTTTTCAAGAATCAACAACAAATAATGCAATAATGAAATGGTATGTACAAAGGTTATGGAGTTGATACCTCAAGGGTTTGAAAAGAAGGAGTCAACTGACGTCTCCATACTCTCACGTGTGTAAGTGGGAACCGATAGATACCTCAAGGGTTTGAAAAGAAGGAGTCAACTGACGCCTCCATACTCTCACGTGTGTAAGTGGGAACCGATCGCTGCTTGTTCTTGCTTCTTGAGGTTTGCCTTGTTCCAGCTCCTGATTCGACATTCTGGTCGAGTCTGTAGGTCGTGTCTGCTGGAGGCTGACTCGAGGACTCCATGTTTTGCCTCTTTCTTGATCTAGTTTCTCGTGGCTCAAAAGAAGACGCACGTGGTGGTTCCATGATGTCAGGGCGTCTAACTTCATTGACAAGTGAGCGGCTTCTCTCCATTGTTGGTTTTGTGCCTTTCTTCTTTGTAGATTTGCTTGAGGAGCCATTCACTTTCCTCTGAAGTTCTTTAATATGTTCCTTCATTTTGCCTATAGTGTTCTTCAGGGATTTTATTGCCATGCCTTGATACTTGGTCAACTTCTTGAGAAAACCAATGTTTTTGTGAGCAGCTTTCACACCAGCGCTTTGCCTTGGTGCTGTGTATTCTTCAAAGTCAAAATCATCAAAGCTGTTGGCGTCCTCATCTTCATTCTCTTCATCAGATGCTCTGTTTTGAGCCTCTGGCATTTGCACATATGAAGTGTCATAGCAGATATCAAGCGGTGGGCAGAAATCAATTCCAGGTGCCTCTTGAATCATGTCTCTTCTCTCTGGATGCCTTCTTTCTCTGGTTCCGGTGTGTTCCTCGCAAAGCAATGGTAACAGCGTCTCTGTGTCAGTCAAAGGATGATGAAACTTGTAGGCAAAGCATCCATCAATCTTCTTTTTGTCCAAGAACCCAGTCTTGATGAGGTATGGTATATCAATCCACTTTGGCTCATATGCTTTTCCTAGAAGATCAATCCCGCAAGCTACTAGGATCGGTGTTACTAGTCTGCCTATGCTCAGTTCTCCTCTCACTTGCTTTTTAAATCTTGTGGCTGCCCAACTTCTGTAGTAGAAGAACTGGTCAAGAAGAGCCATAGTCAGTCCAGTGTCAGATGTATCTCCTTGTAGTGGCACTCCCTCAGAGGTGAAGTCTCTAACATGTCCAATTGCTATATCCAGAAACTGAAGTTCCCATTCATTGGCGTTTCCAGTGATCTTTCTTGCAAAGAAAGTGTGAGCAATAGATTTGTGCAGGTATCTAATCACTGGACTTCTGATTTAAGAGCTTTTTGAATTCTTAGAAGTGTACATCTTCTTGTCTCCAATAGTTTTCCAAGAGACCTCAGCTCACTTTTCTCAAATTCTCTTCCACGGCCTGTTCCACTTTGGAATCCATACAGAGTATCAAGCTGGCTTGTTGTAAGGGATTACTGTTCTCCATTCACTGTAAAAGTGATATAGCCTAGTCCACCATCTGGCTCTACCTCAGGCTCATCCTCATAGAAATGCAGGACAAGAGAGCTAAGAAACTAACAAGTTTCTTCTTTGTAAGCTTCACAGCATTGGCTAGTTATCATGGCAAGATCGCACATCTCCAACAGATATTGAACATCTCTCCTGAGTCCCAGCTCACGCATGGTGTCTTGGTGAGGGTATCTTGTTCCCGTGAAGTGCATCCACTTCAAAATCTGTAGCATTTGATTCGGATCCGGCCTTAATGGAGGGGAGTGAGTGCTTTGAGTGCCTCTTGTGCCTCTAGTCCTTCGCCTAACTGGCTGTACTTCCTCTATTTCACTGTCATTACCCTCCTAGTCCTCCTCTTCCTGCTCAGAACCATGATCATGTTCTGCTTCTTGATCAGATTCCTCAGGTTGGTCGTGTTGTTCTTCCATCACTTCATCATCTTCCTCACTTTCGCTCTCAGCTTCATCTTCTTCTACTTGGCGCTTTCCTTGAGCAATTTCATCTCTCTTGCTCTTTGCCATTGCTCTTGTTTCTGGTTTGTGCACTTCAGCAGTTGTGGGGCTCTTTTGTTTCTTCTTCCTGAAAAATTTCCAATGGAAATATTAGCCTCAATTCTATATACTCAACGCCTAAACTTAATATACAAGCCGAGTTATACAAAATGTTTTCTTTGAATATCAAACTCGAGTTGTTGATTAAGCTTAGTCAGTGAGCTAACAAGAACACTCATCAATCAGAATTCTCAACAAGAGTTTATGAACACAAGAACTTATCAATGTGAAACAGAGGATTATGAAATAATTGGCAAAACAGAGAGCTATGAAACCGCATGAGACATGAATTTTTACTTTAGAACAATAGCTTCCTACTTAGTTCAAATAAAACTTTAAACAGCACAGAGAGTAGGATCATTGAATCAAGCGGTTCTATTAAGTTCATCTTTCAACAATATTAAACTTCAAAACTCAGTCTTGCATGTAGCAATCAAGCAGAATTTAGCTATGAAACAGAGTGGGTTTTCGGTTTTAACTCCACTCTATTCCAATCATATAAGCAATGATGAACAATCTAACACAAAACTTCAGCCAGATGATAAAAGTAAATCGAAATTAGGGCTGGAAATGAGATTGAGATGCTTACCTTGCTTTCCCCAACATTTTCTCAACTTTGTTCAACATATTTATGAAATTGCAATGAGAAAAAGGAGAAAATCGATTGATAGAGTTGGGAGAGAAGAGGACTCGATCGAGTTATGAGAGAGAGATGGAGTTTCGGTGATAATAAGGTAGGAAAGAGGAAGGTGTTTGGTGGATAATACAAGTGACATAGCTATTTCCTAGAGTTGGATTTATTTAATAAAAAGACATGTGGGGAATTGGTGGTAGCGATTTCAACAAAGGGGAAACAAAGAGGAGACAAAAGTTGAAGTGATTCTGAGCAAAATTTCAGAAAAGTATACTTTGACACAGTGTTTAGAGAAGCCCACACGCCTCAGAAGAGAGTGAGGTTCACACATATTTTGAATTTTTATTTTCTGAGCAAACCTGGTCAACTCGACGTTGCACGTCGAGTCCGTACGTCGAGTCCATACAAAAACATTTCCAAAACTTTGTTTCTTGATCACTTCATGCTCAAACTCTTTTTCCTGCCACTATAAACACCAAAACACCAAAACAAAATACAAATACAAAGAGTATATACAAAGATAGTCATGAAAATTCCTTCCAAGTGAGCTTGTTTTAGGTCTCTTAGCTTGACCACTTACCTTTTTAGGCTTGAGATGGGTCATTGAGAGGAATGGAAATCCCCTCTGGTATGGTTTGATCTGCCATATAGCGCTTAACCCTTTGTCCATTCACAGTGAATGCAACTCCATCGCTTCTGAGTAGAGTGACGGCTCCATAAGGCAAAACTTCTTTTATCTTGAAAGGCCCCGACCATCTTGACTTTAGTTTCCCGGGAAATAGCTTTAGCCTTGAGTTGAAAAGCAACACATCATCACCAGACTTGAGTTCTCTTTGTAAGATCTTCTTGTCATGAAAGGCTTTTGTTCTCTCCTTATAGATTCTTGAGTTCTCAAACGCATCAAGTCTGATCTCCTCTAACTCGTGCATGTCAGTCATTCGCTTCTCTTGCGCCGTCTTGAGATCAAAGTTGAGAAAACGTGTTGCCCACAGTGCTTTGTACTCGATCTCTACTCGTAAATGACAAGCTTTTCAATATAGTAGCTGAAATGGGGTCCTTCCTATTGGCGTCTTGTAAGCGGTTCTGTAAGCCCAAAGAGCATCATCTAGCTTAACCGCCCAGTCTCTCCTTGATATTCCCACAACTTTGTTCAAGATGGCTTTGATTTGCTTGTTTGAAACTTCAACTTGCCCGATTGTTTGTGGATGATATGGTGTGGCCACCTTGTGCTTAACACCATGTTTCTTGAGAAGTCCTTCAAACACTTTGTTGATGAAGTGAGAACCACCGTCGCTTATCACAACTCTGGGCACTCCATATCGTGGGAATATAATGCTCTTGAAAAGCTTGATCACCGGTTTGTGATCATTGGTCACACACGCTATAGCTTCGACCCATTTTGAGACATAATCCACAGCCACCAAGATGTAACTGAATCCGTGTGAAGCTGGGTTGAAAGGTCCCATGAAATCAATGCCCCAAACATCAAAAACTTCAACTTCAAGGATGGGGTTCTGAGGCATTTCATTCCGCTTGCTGATATTCCCCATCCTTTGGCATGGATCACACCTTGATATAAAGGCTTGAGCGTCCTTGAAAAGACTTGGCCACCATAACCCTTCTTGAAGTATCTTCTGAACCGTTTTAAAGGTTGCAAAGTGTCCTCCAAAGGCTGAGCCGTGGCAATGCTCTAGAACACCATTGACTTCATGTTCCGCTATGCATCTCCTGAAGAGGCTATCAGGACCACTTTTGTACAGATAGGGTTCATCCCAAAAGTAGTGTGAAGTTTCTCTGAAGAGTTTCTTCTTCTTGTGAGGATCCAGATCCTTTGGCACATCTCCACACACCAAGTAGTTCACCATGTCCGTGTACCAAGGGAGGTTTTCTTCTAGCAGTGCATTGACTTCATCGAGTCTGGCTTTGGCTTCATAGCTTTCACGCAGAATTTTGATCGCCATGAGCTGCTCTTCCGGCATTGAGTCATCTATTGGAACAGGGTCGTCAATCTTCATTCTGGACAGATGGTCAGCCACTCCATTTTCCACACCCTTCTTGTCAACAATCTCCATGTCAAACTCTTGGAGAAGAAGAATCCATCTAAGCAATCATGGCTTGGTTTCCTTCTTGGCGTAGATGTGCCGGAGCGCGGCATGATCAGTGTATACTATGACCTTTGATCCCACCAAGTAGCTTCTGAACTTCTCAAAAGCGAAAACCACAGCAAGTAGTTCTTTCTCCGTTGTTGCATACCGCTTTGAGCATCGTCCATAGTGCGACTGGCATAGTAGATTACGTGAAGCTTTTTGTCAATCTTCTGGCCAAGAACAGCGCCTACTGCGAAGTCACTTGCATCGCACATAATCTCAAAAGGATAATCCCAGTTTGGAGCTTGCACTACAGGAGCAGAAACAAGCGCTGTCTTTATCAGGTTGAACGCTTTGAAGCATTCTTCATCAAACAGGAATTCGGTTTCTTTGCATAGTAGGCGAGTGAGAGGTCGAGCAATCTTTGAGAAGTCCTTGATGAATCTTCTGTAAAAACCCGCATGTCCAAGGAAACTTCTAATGTCTTTCACGGTTTTTGGAGGCTGTAGTTGCACCATCACTCCAATCTTTGCTCGGCCAACTTCTATTCCTTTTTCAGAGATCTTATGGCCTAGAACAATCCCTTCTTGTACCATAAAGTTGCATTTCTCCCAATTCAAGACAAGGTTTGTCTCTTCACAGCGCTTCAGTACCCTGCATAGATTAAGCAAACATGAGAAGAAGGAGGGTCCATAGACACTGAAATCGTCCATGAAAACCTCAACCATCTCCTCAATTAGATCTGAAAAAATTGAGGTCATGCAGCGTTGAAACGTAGCAGGAGCATTACAAAGTCCAAAAGGCATGCACCTATATGCAAATGTTCCATATGGGCAAGTAAACGTGGTTTTCTCTTGATCATTTGGATGGATTGGTATCTGCAAAAACCCGCTATACCCGTCTAAGAAGCAATAGCATGGATGGTTTGCAAGTCGTTCTAGCATCTAATCAATAAATGGAAGTGGGAAATGATCTTTTCTAGATGCTGTGTTCAACTTTCTATAATCAATGCACATCCTATGTCCTGTAATAGTTCTAGTAGGAATCAATTCTTCTTTATCATTCCTAACAACGGTAATTCCACCTTTCTTTGGGACACAATGAACCGGAGATATCCAAGTGCTATCGCTGATTGGATAGATAATCCCAGCATCCAGCAACTTGAGTATCTCTTTTTTTCACTACTTCATTAAGATTGGGGTTAAGCCTTCTCTGATGTTCAATACTTGACTTAGACTCATCATCTAAATGGATTCTATGCATGCATAGATCAGGTGAGATTCCTTTAATGTCATCTAGAGAATAACCTATAGCCTTTCTAAACTTTTTCAACTCAATCAATAATGCATTCAATTGATCAGGGCTAAGAGATGCATTCACAATGACAGGATAGGTTGAATTCACACCAAGAAACGCATACCCTAGACCTTCTGGTAAAGGCTTATGTTCCACTTTAGGCGCTTTGAGCTCAGACCAATTATAACACCCGTATCTCTCTCCTTCTTTTTGTGTTTATGAGTGGTGGACCCCAGCTCCTTTTGTGTTTGTGAGTGGTGTCGGCAGCTTTTAATTAAATAAGAAGGAGAGTTGGTTTTCAGGAAGAAAACCGTGAGGAAGAGAAGAGGAAAAGAGAGAGGAGAAGAAGAGGAGAAGAAGAGGAAAAGGAGAGGAAAAAGAAAAACGTGAGAGAAGGGAGAGATTCAGGAGCGATCCGGAGCGGATCCGAGCTGTTCTTGTTGATGTTCTTCGTGTTCTTCGTGTTCTTCGTCCGTTTTCGAGGTGAGTGTGTGACCGTAGGTCCGTGAATTGCTAGATCAAATTAAACGGATTGTTTATGAGATTAATCGGGTTTGATTAAGAGTTATTAGAGGTCGAATCGCGTTTTAATCGGTTCGGATTTGTGAAAATCGCGTTTTTCATTTTCTGGGTTTCGGATGTTGACCGGCGTTGACCGGCGTTGACCGGCGTTGACCGCGATAGTTGACCGCGTGGTTGACTGCTCGGTTTGACGGGTTCGTGTAGGTTTATGGTAATTAATTATTTATAGGTTGAATAATTAATTACGGGACGAGTTAATAGTTATGTAAATTATTAACGGCGTCAGACTTATGCGGGTGTAGGAGCTCCGGTATAAGTGTTTGACGTTTATCTGGGTGTAGGAGCCCCAGTATAAAGGGCATCAGCCTTATCTTGAGATTATGAGGGAGATGCAGAGGATAGGGACACCTTTCGTTGAGGGTGGTGTTGGTCCGGAGCAGGCTGACGAGTGGAGATCGAGTGTGGAGCGGAACTTCCAGTCGATCAGGTATCCAGTGGAGTACTATGTGGAGATAGCTATCCGCTGAGCCTGCTTTTACCTCTTTCTATCCCTTCTCTTTTTATTTTAAGACTTTGGTTGCCCGGCGGGGTTTTTACGCTTTAAGTTTCAGATTTGGTGCCCGGTATTGAGTGGTGAGGAGAGCCGTTTGGACTTGGCGTGACTTCGTGGCGGAGTTTGACGCCCAGTACTTTCCGCAGGAGGCTCAAGATCGGTTCCAGATGAGGTATCTTGCCTTAGTCCAGGGAGACCGTTCGGTGCGCGAGTACGCTGCAGAGTTTGGCAGGCTAGTGGTGCGTGTTGGTCTTGGCATAGGCGGCGAGCGCGAGATTATGAGGAAGTTCCGTCAGGGGCTTCGTCCGAGTATCCGGCAGTCTTGTCGGAGCCGGGAGTTTGTTTCGAGGGCGGGCTTGGTGGAGTTGGCATCCTCGATTGAGGAGGATCAGCGTGAGGAGGCTGGTCAGTTAGTGGTACCATCTGCAGTTGCTCAGGGTATCCAGCCTCGGAGTCAGCAGCAGCAGCAGTCACAGAGGCGCAAGGGCGCGAGTTCGGGTTCTGGTTCTGGCAGGGGCGGCAGGTCTGCGCAGGGCCAGAAGAGGAGTTTTGACGAGGTTTCTGGAGGTAGCCAGAAAGTTCGTGGTGGGTGTTTCGGTTGCGGTAGTACCGAGCATCGTGTGGCGAATTGTCCTAGTAAGGACGCACCTAAGAGGCCTAAGGTGTGCTTCCATTGCGGTTAGCCGGGGCATATCAGGCCGATGTGTCCTCAGTTACAGCAGTTGGCTGTAGCTGCAGTTCAGCTGGTAGCTGATCAGCCTGTGTCTCAGATTGCGGCAGTGCAGACTTCGGGTCAGATTAGTGCTGCACCGCGCATTTACTCTTCGGCAGAGGTGGGCCAGGCGAGTCAGGCCGGGCAGATCAGAGGTAAAATTTTTGATTCAGACTTCGTAAATTCTTAGTGTAGAATTGTGGTGGTTGTTTGTTTCTTTTATTTTACTGTGATAGAGTTTAAGGTTCGCAACGCCTGTATTGGTGTAGGGACCTTGTTAGTGGGCGCTTTTGAGTCCCACGTGTTGTTTGATTATGGAGCATCTAATTGCTTCATTACTCCGGAGCGTGCCTAGAGTAGTGGCATCCAGAGTAGCGCTGGTGAGCGTTCGGGTATGGTCAAGGTGGCTGGTGGAGGATTCCTAGCTACTTCCGGCCGTGCTAGAGCACTGGATGTTCAGATTGCGGGGCAGTCGATGCCTGCGGATTTGGTCATCAGCCCGGTGGAGCTGTATGACGTTATTTTGGGGATGGAGTGGTTATGGTTTTACCGAGTCCATCTGGATTGCCATAGAGGCAGGGTGGTGTTTGAGCGTGACGGTGGGAGGTTGGTTTATCAGGGTGTGAGACCGACTTCCGGAAGTCTAGTGATCTCAGCTCTGCAGGCAGAGCAGTTGATCAAGCGAGGCTGCGAAGCCTATTTGGCGATGATCACTATGACAGAGTCCAGTGGTGAGGTGGTTTTGGAGGATATTGAGGTTGTTCGGGAGTTCGAGGATGTGTTTCGGTCGTTGAAGGGATTGACACCATCTCGGTCAGCTCCTTTCACGATTGAGTTAGAGCCCGACACAGCTCCGATATCGAAGACACCTTACAGGATGGCGCCAGCAGAGATGGCAGAGCTGAAGAAGCAGCTAGAGAACCTTTTGAGCAAAGGGTTCATTCGACCGAGTGTTTCGCCGTGGGGAGTACCGGTTTTGTTCGTGAAGAAGAAGGATGGGAGTTTCCGGTGGTGCATCGATTACCGGGGGCTTAACAGAGTCACTGTGAAGAACAGGTACCCACTTCCGAGGATTGACGAGTTGTTAGATCAGTTGAGGGGTGCTACCTGGTTCTCCAAGATTGACTTAGCCTCGGGTTATCATCAGATCCCGATAGATGAGGCAGATGTTCGCAAGACGGCGTTCAGGACGAGGTATGGGCATTTCGAGTTTGTGGTCATGCCTTTCGGATTGCCTAATGCGCCAGCAGCGTTTATGAGGTTGATGAACGACGTGTTCAGGGAGTTTTTGGATGTGTTCGTTATCATCTTCATCGATGACATTTTGGTGTATTCGAGGAGTCCAGAGGACCATGAGACTCATTTGAGGGTGGTTTTGGAGAAGCTGCGGGAACAGAAGCTGTATGCTAAGTTGAGCAAGCGCAGTTTCTGGCAGCGAGAGATGGGTTTTCTTGGCCATATCGTTTCTGCAGAGGGAGTTTCTATGGATCCGGCCAAGATTTAGTCTATTCGGGATTGGCCTAGACCGAGTAGTGCTACTGAGATCACGAGTTTCTTGGGTTTCGCAGGGTACTATCGGAGGTTTGTCAAAGGCTTTGCGAGTATGTCGCAGCCGATGACGAGATTGACGGGCAAGGATGTTCAGTTTGTGTGGTTGCCTGAGTGCGAGGAGAGCTTTGTGAAGCTCAAGGAGATGTTGACTTGTACACCAATGTTGGCATTACCTGATCCGGGGAAGCCTTATGTGGTGAATACTGATGCTTCAGGTGTTGGTTATGGTTGTGTCTTGATGCAGGAAGGCAGAGTGATTGCCTATGCTTCGAGACAGTTGCAGGGTAGCGAGCGTAATCGCCCTACATATGATCTTGAGTTGGGAGCGGTGGTCTTCGCGCTTAAGATCTGGAGATCGTATTTGTACGGTGGTTCGGTGCAGATCTTTATGGATCACAAGAGTCTGAAGTATATTTTCACTCAGCCTTTGCTGAATGCGAGGCAGACGCGATGGGTGGAGTTTCTTGCAGACTATGACGTGGATTTTGTGTATCATCCGGGCAAGCCCAACTTGGTGGCAGACGCGTTGAGTCGACGGAGAGTTGATTCAGTCAGAGAGCGTGATGTTGAGGCCTTGGTGAGCGAGATTAGCACTTTTCGTCTTTGTGCTATCTCGGAGGAGCCGTTGGGCTTAGAGGCAGCTGATCAGACTGACTTGCTCAGTAGGATCAGAGTGGCACAGCAGAGTGACCAGAGTTTGATTGATGCATCGCGAGCAGTTGGTTCCGAGTATCAGGTCTCTGCGAATGGGACAATTTTGGTTCGTGGTCGGGTTTGTGTGCCCAAGGATGAGGTGTTGAGACATGAGGTTTTGAGAGAGACTCATTCGAGCAAGTTTTTGATTCATCCAGGTGCGACCAAGATGTACCGTGACCTCAAACGGTATTATCACTGGGTCGGGATGAAGAGAGATGTGGCTGATTGGGTTGCGAGGTGCAACACGTGTTCTTTGGTCAAGGCAGAGCATCAGGTTCTGGGTGGTCTTTTGCAGAGTCTACCCATTCCATAGTGGAAGTGGGATATGATCACGATGGATTTCGTTGTGGGATTGCCTATCTCACGGACGTTTGATGCGATTTGGGTCATTGTGGATCGGTTGACCAAGTCAGCACATTTCTTGGCTATCAAAAAGACAGACGGTGCGGCTGTCTTGGCTAGAAAGTTTGTGCGAGAGATTGTGAGGTTGCATGGTGCGCCAGCTAGTATTGTGTCGGATAGAGATCCGCGTTTTGCCTCAGAGTTTTGGAGGGCATTTCAGAGAGAGATGGGCGCCAAGGTGCATATGAGTACAGCTTATCATCCGCAGACAGATGGGCAGTCAGAGAGGACTATATAGACGTTGGAGGATTTTCTGAGGATGTGTGTGTTGGATTGGGGTGGCCATTGGGCGGATCATTTGTGTTTGGTCGTGTTTGCCTACAACAACAGTTATCTGGCGAGTATCGGCATGGCTCCTTATGAGGCTTTGTATGGGAGGCCATGTAGGACGCCTTTATGCTGGACCCAAGTGGGAGAGCGCAGCATATATGGAGCTACCTTTGTTCAGGAGACGACGGAGAAAATCCGTGTCTTGAGGCTGAACATGAAGGAAGCTCAGGATAGGCAAAAGAGTTACGCTGATAGGCGGAGGCGTGAGCTTGTCTACAAGACGGTTATTTCTCTTCGGGATTGTCTCTAGACAATCAAT
>OVBJ01003387.1:0-12417 GCA_900406535.1 Noccaea bulbosa
TACTACACCTGTTTTGGCATTACCCGAGCCGGGGAAGCCTTATGTAGTTTATACAGATGCTTCAGAAGTTGGTATGGGTTGTGTGCTGATGCAAGAGGGCAGAGTGATTTACTATGCTTCGAGACAGTTACAGGGCAGTGAGCATAACCGTCTTACTCATGATCTTGAGTTATGTGATGGTTTTCGTGATTATTGATGTGTGGAATCGTGTTTGGGTGATTGTATGTGATGATTCTGTGTTTGTGGCTTGTTTCATCGCGTTTGGAGTTACCCTGCGAATCGACACTGACGCTGGTTCAGGGGTTAACCGGTTTAATTAAACTGAAATTGAAAAATTGAATGGTTTAATCCGGTTAAGTGGATAATTGGATTTAAATTGTTAATTAATTATTTTCGGATTTAATAATTAATTAGTATTATTATTTAATTTGAGAAATATTTAATAATTATTTTTGGAGATATTTAATTATGGAAAATATCTAGTAAATTGTGGAAAATTATTAAAAGACTTAAAATGGTCAAGAAATTGCGTAAATGGCCTGTAGACAGGATGATCATCTCACTGAGTATTTATGAATTACTCACACAACTCCATTACAATGTGTTGCAGGTAAAGGAAAAGTGTGATCGCGGAATCGAGCCCGGAGGAAGAGGATGATAGGAATTTATTGATTTATTCATTATTTGATTTCATTTAAGTTGTTAGACTTATTTGTTTTATTATTTGCTTCTGCTGATTTATTGTTGAATTGATTTGATTTATTTATTTAAAGACTTTTTAAGACTTCCGCTAGAATTGATTAAGTTAAAAAAAAAAAAGTGTTGGTTGTTTCACTCCTTATTGCTTCATATACCTTTACGATGGCAAGCCTTTCAAAATAGGTTGGTGAATCCAAGTTAAGCTTCTTTCGGAAGCAATACACCTCTGCATCTGGACAAATGGAGCTAATCCTAGCAAAAGAAAATGTAAGTCAACGTGATATTATAAATAATTAGAGATTTTGTACACTTTTTCGATTCTGAAATCTTAATCTCAATCTGTCTTGCAGCTTATGAAAACACAAGACACAAGCTTATGCAAGAAACCATATAGACAAACATTGGAGATGATTCTAGCCAATGAAAATGTAAGATTATGATTTTAGTAAAATTATAACACATGCTCTATTTAATTACTTTATTTAAAACCTAATGAACAATCCTTTCAACACTATCAATACAGGTTAAATTTTAGATATATGAGTACATACCTCGATATTTTCCAAGCAATTGAAAACAAAGTAGCATATTGGCTAACGCTCTTCTCTTTGCAGGAAAGTGAAGCCTTTGCACTTATGCAAGCGATACACATTTTCAGGAAACGAGTGACAACAGATTTGGTTTTACGGTATTCATTTTATAAAAGAATGGAGATGTTTCTAGCATATGCAATCATGAGATTATGTTTTACGTTTTTTGCTAGATTTGATTAACTCTTACTCTATTGTGGCTGTGTTCAATTGAATGTAGGATGTGACAATACATACTTTATGTTTTCCTTTTGGGGGAAGATTTGGTAAACAAGCTCCTTAAGTTTGTCAAGAATCAGGTGAAGGAATTGTTATATGATTGATTAAGTTTGCAAAAATCAAGCAACATAGAGATAAGCAATATACATTTTCTCACAGTACTTCCACTTAAAAATTCCTAACTTCAAAAATATATAAGACAAACATACCTCTGATGTCTTTGTTAATTAAGACTTTTGCTGTCATGATAAAATAAGTGGGAAAGATCTGGTCAGAAAATCAATGGAGATCGACTGAGAAAGTGATATGATATATACAGATGATCCAGTAAACTTCTCATCATTAATTAAAGAAGCAGTACTGTTATATCAATTTTGAGAAGACTATGGAGGAGTTTTGATGTTATTGTATTTCGTTTTTGTTGTAACGATTTACATTTTGAGATTTAATAAGATAGAGTTTTTCCTTATTATTTATGGAGTTCGGAGGTTATACACATTGTTGACCAGTTTGGGTCATGAGACTATTTAAACTTTTTGTTATAGACATTTAAAAATAAATTTCTAAGGGCTTGGGTCCTGAATAATTCATTACACTTTTAGAGATATGGTTCTGAAATGAAACTAATTAGTTACTTGAGCATAGCATATAACAAAAATGTCAGTCCAAAACAAGCAAAAGTACATTTCATTACAACCAAACGACCACTTGGACAGAGTCCTTTGCGTAGATTCGTCGATAAGACTGAACCAGTAACTTCGAATGGAAATTCCACTGGTAAGATATTTATACATAAGTTACTAAATAGATAGAGGAGAGGAGTTAACTATAATTTTTTAAAAGAAACAAAAAGGCTGCCACTTTCAAAGTGGATACGTAATCGAAATTGTCCTTTAATTTATCTAGTTTTGAACGGACTATACAATCTTTATCGTGATTTTATCGACAATATGTTGGAATATGATAAAGGGCCCCTATGATAAACTCGACATTTTGACTGTTGATTAGTTCCACAAAAATATGTATATAGCTTAGGTATGTGATGCAATCACAATGCGAGTAGAAGTGTGGTCCACTTTATTGTGATAGTTTAATGCTCGAATTTTGATGTTCGAATACACATGTGTGACTTATTTAAAAAAACTTATTAAAAAAAACTACTAGATTCATGATCCAAAATTGTGAATTTGTTTTTATTGTTTTAAGATTAAGAGCCATATATATTGGAGGATCACTGGCGGAGCCACATAGTATAATGTAGGGATGTAATTATTACAATTGGGTAACTAATAATTGTAAAATAAAATACATGAATAAATCAATAAACATTATATTAAAAGATATCGAAAAAAAGAATTTAGGAAAAATAAATTTGCAATGTGACCACAAAATGAAAAATGAAAAATGATTTGTAGAGGCAAAACTGTATTTCCTTAGTTATGTGAACGCCCTGTACTGAAATGGTTGTATATCGTTCAAAACCCATAATACAACTATATACTTCTTATGATTTGCATCATTTAAATTATAAATTTGCCAACATTTTTCTATATTGTAAAAAAAAAACAAATAAAACCCATGTCCCCAGTGCTTTTTGTAACATATAAGAGGTGGGAAAAATGCCCCAATGCCTTTTGTAAACCATGTAAATTCTGAAGAACTTAGTAATAGGTGGGCAAATGCTCCAATGCTTTTAGTAAACCATGTAAATTCTAAAGAACTATAATAATGTCCCTTTTGGTTTTTTGTAGTTTTACTTCTAAGTTTTTGGACTATTTCACTAATGCACCCATATAAAAATAATTTATGCCTTCGCCCAGATGGGCGAATTTACAGATGGATATAATTCGTATATTAATAATTGACATAAATATTGGAAAAGGATAAGGAGCAATTTAAGAAAGTTCAAAACTCAATAGCAGAAATTACAAATTATTCAAGTATTGAGTTGGTGGTTCGCACTACAAGAATTATTAAAAATAGCGAAGGACTTGCTAAGGTATATCCGTAGCCATAGCCAATAGCTACACAAATTGCGACAGATGGCGACAAAACAATTTTTTTACTTTCTTAGCCAAATTTATAGCTATTTTGTAGCAATCCGTAGCTATATAGCTAGATCAAAACGAAATTAGAATTTATCAAACAAAAAATCAGAACTTAAAGGGGCATATATGTTGGATCGGCGTCGGACGGCTCCCATAGCGTCGGCGTCGGTCTGGATCTGTTGGTTTAATATGTTTTGTTTCAGTCGTGTATCTTCAACTGCGTTTGGTATGCTTGTGTTTGAAGAAGTTGCAGATACTTTAGTGAATTTAATCTTCCATATCTGGTCAGATCTAGGTGCTCTTGAGGTTAGTGGTTCCGGATCTGATTGATCTTCGGTTTAGCATGGCTGCTATTTCTCTCTCTCTTCTCTCAGCCCTTAGGTCTTGCACTATATTTGGTTTTTCGCTCTCTCAATCTCTATAGCAAACGTTCGTGTTTCGTATAGCTTCTCGGGGCTTTCGCTTGGTTTAGGTTCCCCTCTAGTTCGATCCTTCCAGTTACCCGTCGCTGGAGTTCGGTGTTGTCTGGTTGGGTTCCTTGTTGTTGCTTTCCTTTAAGATCGAGAGCTCTTCTCTACTCTGGTGCTTCTATCGAGGCGAGTTTCCGTCGTATCCAACATCGCCGTATTCGGGAGTCAGTTCTTTGGCCAAATTATGAAGACAAGTTTGCTGAGTGAAAAGTTTTTTCGGTGGTGGTAAGGTGTTATATGTCTCCGTAGCTTACTCCCTGTCGGTATCTTTCGTCTGTTCGAGAGCTCTTTCACATTGAGTGCTTCTGCCAGTTTGTACTATTTGGCGATTGGGAAGGCTAGTGTTGTGAGTTGTTAGTTGTTAGTTAGTTTGTGTTTCTTCAGGAAAGACTTCTACAATAAGGTTCTTTAAAGGTTCTCCAGAAGTTCGAATCTCGTTCTGGTTTCCGTTTTAGTTTGAGTTGGGTGTTGTGCTTCATTTTTTATTCCCCAAGTGTCTCTTTCGTTTTTAATCCTTAGCTCCAATGCGTTTGGGTTTGTATATATGGTAGTTTACCTCTCTAGTTGTTTGGAGCTTAGTTTCTCTTGTTTGAACTTGTTTCCTGGGGATTTTGTGATATTCGCCGGCTTTGTTGTTTGGTTGACATCTAACGTCGTATAATTTTTAATATAATTTTAGATTAAAAAAAAAAAAAAGGCATATATGTAGAAAAAGAGAATATCGGGGTATGTGTGTAAACGAGAAATAAGCTTTACTTGCATAAAATAAAAAGGTTGTTCTTTTGTCGTTAAGCGAAGTGCTTCGTCGCTTTCGGACGATGCCTGCATGTTGGTCTGGTCGATCTTAGATTTGCTTTCATTGAATTTTCTACATATCCTCTCTCCATCCCTTTTTATGTTAGTTTCGGAATATTTGCTCTGTTTTGTCAAATGGTATGTTGATGCCTTGTATAAATATTCCATTATTTACCAGAAAAGGAACAAATTAGAATTTATTGATTTGTAATCGGCACTTAAATATTAGAGAAAATTTGGAAAAATACACTATAATGAGTTTTTATTTGAAAAATACCCTAATTTTTATAGTTTTGAAAACTAAACCTTTTTAAAGATAAAATGACTCATTTGTTTTAATCTAAAGTTCATAAAAAATTAATAAATAATTTGAAAAATAAAAACGAAATTTAAATAGCTAGAAAAAATAGTCAATTGTTTTAAAATAAACTAGGTGATCTACCCGCACCGTGTGCGGATTTTATGCATTTTTTAAAATTGCTGTTTAATATTTTTTTATTTTTTTATTTTTTTGGTTTCTGTAATATTAGTTTTTCCTTTTATAATTTAGAACAGTGACTTTTTTTGACTAATGTGTGTGTTTGTGTTTTTTTTTCAGTGTTTCCTCTACTTGATTACTTGTTTTTTGCGAAAGTGTTACATAATTGTTTCCTACGTAAGTTTGCTGAGCATATATGTTTTTTCTTCATTGTTAATGTTTTTCTACCGGTGTTGATCATTAGTACAAACATAATAATGTAAATTTTTATTAATAAACTCTTCCGTAAATATCTTAATCGGAAACAACATAATGTGTAAATAATTTGAAATCCTACCCGGTTTTTAATTTGAAGCAAGAGTCAAAATAAATATATTAAAAATCATGTTACATGTTCTCAAACACTTCCCTGTAAACAACATTAATTCACTTCTCTGTAAACAACATTCGTTTGTTTTATTGTTTTCTCATCTTTATATGTTATTAAAATCTTCAACCAGCTTCTTGACGTTACTCTTGAAACTGCTACATACCATTGCCCATGTGAAAATACTGGCTTTGGAAGATAGACACCAACTTTTTTCATCGTTTATCTTTGACTCTTATTATTTATCATTGCAAAAGCCACCGTAACTGGGAACTGCCTTCTCACCCTAAAAAGGAACCTACCATCAGCTGGAATGACAAACATTTTTGGTATTAAAACTTTCTCTCCCCCCGTATCTCCTGTTAGATTGCCTCGATAATATGATCAGCCATCTATTTTGCTTGTGCCAGACATCTCGATGCTATTGCAACTTAATAGGTCTTCTCCTCACCTATTTAATTCAATAATTGTTATGGTTTATTTTTTCTTATTACATAATATAATACATCTTTAATGAGAAGTTCAAAAATTACTTTCTATGTTCGACAACATATATTCGTTAATCATGTCGACATCTTGATTAGTTGCACTTAATATAGCTCTCTCTTGGAAATATTTTGGGTCACGTTCTGTTTTGTACGACTCTCCGTAAACCTCCGTTACGATGCCTTATAATGGTCTGTCACAGTCTTACACGAGCAAATCATCTGGTATATGAATCTCTGTTTCTGCTGCAGATGACCTATTAGCTATTCCGTCACCAATATCTAAAACCCATCTAGAGAATTCTTCAAGCTCAATAGCCTCTATTAAGGATATGAATCAAGATATCACATCCCTAAGATTTGTAACACCCGTGAACCAGAAAGTTGTTTAAGTAGTGATATCGGACGACATTAAGGGTTCAAGAGTGGATTACATATACTATTTGGGGTGTGAATCAAGGATTAACTGTACATGTTCTTGTTTGATTATTGTACAGTTGATCTAAGGTTCAAACACTTCGAAGAAAATGTGTAAAAAGCTGTTGAATACTTAGTGTCGATCGACACCAAAGGTGGTGTCGATCGACACCGGTTTGAGGAATCAATTCCGGTTTAAGTCGATTGCGCGTTTGATTTCGGTTTGGGTCTGGTTTGGTCGAAGGGTGTCGACCGACACCAAGGAGTGATGTCGATCGACACCGGTTATTGGATTTTGGGCCGGTTTGATTTAAGTCGCGCGGTTTAATCCGGTTTGGGCGAAGAAGCCCTAGTTTCTGCGACAAAATCACTGTAGCCGCGTGAGAAAGGCTCACTTTTCGAGGCAGAGAGTTTTCAGAGAAAAAGGGAGATTTCTTGGGCGATTTTAGAGTTTGGAGGCTCGATCTGAAGCTTGTGGTTGCTGTTCCATCTTCTTTCCCTCTTTCAATCCTTTTCAAGGTGAGTGCATGACTGTAGGTCCGTTTATCACCAGAGATTCCTTGAGATGTTGAGTTTATGATGTGTTCTTGGGTTATTCATGTCGATTTTGGTGTTTTGATTCGTTTTCGGGCGTTGAAAACCCGTGAATTGTGTTTCTATGTGAAATCAGTGTTGAATCGTTGCTTTTGGTGTTGTTTCGTCGGGAGGGTGTCGATCGACACCATGATGGTATCGATCGACACCGTGTAGCAGAGTGTCGTTCGACACCCTTTGTGGTGTCGGTCGACACCGAGCTGCGTAACGATCGACACCAGTGGGGGTGTCGATCGACACTGTTGCTGTTTCGCGAGTATTGTTTTTGTTGACCTTTGTTGCTGCTGTTTATTGTTGTTATTGATGTGTTGTGTGCTGTATTGTCTGGTGTTGGCGTACTTGGCCTGTAGACAGGATGATCCACTCACTAAGTATTTATGATAATACTTACGCATCTCCATTCCAATGTGATGCAGGTAACAGGAATGTTCAACCGCGGGACGAGGCCGAGAGATGAAGAGGATGTTAGGATGATGGTTTTATTTATTTGTGTTAATTGGCAAACCTGGTGTTTAGGTTGCTAGATTTATATATCTGGGTTGATCATGATATTGGTTATTGGTTATTGAATAATGTCGAATTGATTTGGTTATTTATTTATTGGTTTAAGACTTCCGCTGAGTGTTGTTATTTAATTATTTAATTAAAAAAAAAAAAAAAAAAAAGAGAACGGGTGTTTCAAGATTACTCACTCATCACCCTATAATTACTCTTATGATTATTCTCATTCATGTGTGAAATATTTAGTTTCTCTTATTATTCTCATAAGCCTTTTATATATAAAGAGTCTTCTAATCATCTTATAATAAAACACAATACAATCTACATTCGTAATGAATATGGTATCAGAGCAAGTTTCGATTCCGTGTTTCGATCTAACGATCAAACTCATTTTCTTCTAAATTTTATTTGTGCATTTTCTTGCGAAAAACCTTTTTCTCTCTCTTTAAGCCTACATGCTTCCAAAACCCAAGCTATACTGCTTCTTGTTTTCTTCAATTTATCACGTGCCTTCAAAATCAAGCTACAAGCTTCCTGTTTTACTATCTTTTATTGTTTGATTTTGTTTCTTTAAGCCAAAGTGCTTCTGAATTTTATCAAGCTTTGTTTTCTTATCATTTCTAAGCATAGTAGTGTATTATATATAATGTTTGAATTATAGTGTTTTCTTAAGCATCCATGCTTCATAAGCCACTGTGCTTCGATAAGCCATCAAGCTTCTTTCATTGTCCTGTTTACAAAGGTACAATGCTTCTTTTGTTACTCTTTTTCTTTTAAGCCACAAAGGCTTTTTAATTAATCAGTTTCTAAGCCATGCTCTACTTCAAAGGCTTCCACTGCACCGTATCAGATCTCCATCTTTTCCGCTGTTTTCACCACTGCATACACAGCAGCAACATCTACCATGCCTTCTAGCATCCATCGGAGATCCACCAAAAGACTCCAAGATCTCTCTCCGTCATTGGCGCCTTGATCTCTACCACCACATCTTAGATGTTCATAACTCCCGCCTCCACAGCGTCACACTCTCCAAGGATTTAATTAAGCTATATGCTTCCTAGCCTCTACAAACATGTGTTCTCCGAGGCGTTTTACTGTAAATCCTTCCAAGCACATGGTTAACCCTAAAGCTTCTTCTTCACCCTATCAAATTTGTCATAGATAATTCAATCTCAAGCCGTCATTTACGTCTTCACTCCATCACTGCCTTGAGCTTGAGGGGGCATATTAAGGATATGAATCAAGATATCACATCCCTAAGATTACTCACTCATCATCCTATAATTACTCTTATGATTATTCTCATTCGTGTGTGGAATATTTTGTTTCTCTTATTATTCTCATAAGCCTTGTATATATAAATATTCTTGTAATCATCTTATAATATGTATAACACAATACAATCTACATTCATAATCAATAACGTTCGCTGATTGTAGTCTCATGTTTCTCGTAAGCTTACGAACCTTGCAACCACTCCAGAGATAAGAAGAGTCAAATGAAACAAAAGCTTTACAACTGGTGTTGTTCGATATTGGGTTGACTGGTTGAGTAAGCTAGTATTCTCAAGTAGCCTTAAGAGGTGATATATATCTTCACGTAAAACCCAGATTTTTATTTTTTTTTTAATATATCTATGCAACTAAATAAAAACCATTCATTATCCAAAATTCTATTTTTTTTTCTTATTCTTGCACGATGTTAAATGGAGAATGGAAAAAGCTTTCCAATTAATAAAAATGAATGATGTGACCACCTCTAATTAATATTGTATTAAGGATTTAAGGGATAAAATAGAGTATAAATAGAGTGGGTTGGAAATGCTAGAACCATGTGACTTTAAAAACAAATGGCCTTTTCATGTATGTGTGACTTTTTATTATAATACTTAAAAAAAAAAAAAAAAAATTATAGCCCTATGGCCAGTACACAAATCTATCAAATAATTAAAACTCCAACATAACATAAAATTTATTTTGTGAGGTCGTGTCAGGCGTTTGGGTGTTTGGGTGTTCACCGAGTGAGATCGAAGAAGTAAGAGGTTGAGAATGGGTATGTGGCCCAAGCAAGTAACTGACTACTAACTGACTAACACACTTAATCAATTAAATACATAGTCCAGTTCACCTAATACTAACAGTCCTAAAACCGTATTCGCTCTGATACCAAAATGAAACAACCAAGCTTCTTTTTCTTTTTTTAACAATGCGAAAATTCTCACAAAGAAATCAATAAATAAATAAATCAGATAATTCAGTTCAAAAAATGAATTCAATGAGATAATAATAAATCTAGTAACCTAAATAATCCTGCCAGACAAATTAAATATTGAAAATTTAGTTCTTACCAGTACACAAATTATCCTGCCTAGTCAAAGTATGGTTTGAATTTCGAGTAGCATTATCTCAGATGTCATCCCATATTCCCCTCTATCTTTTTCAGTAGTGGGTACTGAAGAGAAGTAATCATTCATCATATAACATCAAGATGATGGAACCGATATAATCTTTGATTCAAGATGGAAAAACGATACACCATGTATATAAAGACCATAAAGAAGTATGGCTATAATAAATCTAGTTAAAGAGGAAAACACTTGGAATTATTTTTATAACGAACTTGAACGTTGGTGAGAGTAACGTCACTAACAAAGCTACCGATTTCTCGGCTGAGCCAAAAACCGGAGTTGTCATTATTTTTTAGGTTTCTTTTCCTATGCTTCGGAGATGGAAGATCAATGGCGTTATGTCCCAACATGAACACAACAGAGGACATATATGATCTGTCTAAAGGGCTTTCTTGCACACAAAGCAACCCGATGTGTACGCACTTCATCACTTCGCTCTCGTCATAACACCCGTTGATGTATATTATACCTAGTAATAACAGGAACCTTTATAAGCAAGTCCTTTCTGTTGGAGATAAAATAAGAGAAAATCAGAAGAAGAAGAAGAACATAAGTAAAGATTGTTACTTTCGGATGATATTCAGCTAAGATCATTCAAATATACATAGACCATGAATAATACAATCAAACTCAGTGATTTTAAATGCTCCTAGAAAAATTACATGATCAGTTGTGTTTGTAAGAGCAAAGACCATGCCTTTGAGATCCCATCAGATTTTCGGACTTAAACCTCAGGTGGATTGAGCATAATTAGGAACTTTTCATGAGTTAGGTTTAGTATATTTGTATATGGTTTTTCTAAACCTTTTGAATACTAAAATTGACGGCAATCGAGTTTACCATAGAAAATGTATTAAGGTTATTAAGGTAATTGTTTTCGTGAGAGTGAATGAGAAAGCTCTGTTTCCCAAAATCAAAAGATTATGATTTGATTCTGTTTTATTCTGAAAATAAACATTCATAATTTATGATATTCATATGTATAAATAAAATAAAAACTAAACACATGAAAAAATATCAAAAAATTGTAAATAATTATGGTTGCATAAAATATAGATTAAATATTTAAAAGTATGAAATTAATGTATGTTTTAGAAAATATATTATTTTATAGAATTTTCCAAAAATAATTAAATTCTTGTAAAGATAAAATTTAAAATAGGAGATAGATTTCTATATTATAAATTTTTAACTTCAATAATTAACATAGACCCGAACCGGCCAGAAATGAACCGAGAACCGAATGGATACCCAAAACATCCAAAATATAATTATATATCCAAAATATTAGTTATATTTAAACTTAAAATAACCAAAAATAACTAAAATTACAATTATAATTCTAATATAATATTTATATTTAGAACATGAAACATTTAGATTTGTAATGAATTATATTTATTTTGGATTTTTATATTTGAATTTTAGAGTTAAGACAAGTTTTTTATGTTATTTTTTACTTTTTAGTTATTTTGCTTGTTTTTGGGTCCGGGTAAAAATGCCCAGGCCTACTCTAATGTATAATTCCGTTTTTATACTCCAAAAATATAATGTTGTAAGTATATATTTTATGTTTATTTTATGTTTATTTGTATATATATATGTCATAGTGAGTCTCTATGGTTAAGGATTACTATTCTAGTTCTTGAAAGTTTAGTTGTTCGCTTTTATATCCACTTGTGTAGAGTATAGAGAGAGTGATCTCACATAGTTATAGACTTTTTTTATTTATTTTTTCGGATATAGTAAGTGTTTGTTTCTTAGAATCCAAAAGCTCAGAAAACTCCTCCATCGACCCTGACGTTCGGGTCCAACTTTTTCTTTTTTTTTTTTTTTTTTTTTTTTTTTTTTTTTTTTTTAAAAAANTTTTTTTTTTCTTTTTGATAAAAGAGGTCCAACTTTTCAAACTATATTTTCTTTATCGTCGTGAGAACATGGAGTGAACTGATATCCACGTTTTGGAATGAGATCGCGATAAAGTCACGGGTGAACAAAAGGATGCTTTTGAAAACGGGACCGTGAACGGGAAAGCGGCCAATCCGTACCCCAACTAAAATCATAGGTTCCATTTGGTACCTGTACTAAAAACGTGTACCAATTAATATCCCAACTAATAAAAATCGACTTTTTAGTACCCAAACTAATTATATCATGGCCAAAAAGTACATTGACTAACGGAGCGACAGTCAACGGCGATTTTCAGTTAACGGAGCTGACGTGGCTTGACACGTCACCTGCCACGTGGACCAATTATCAAAACGACGTCGTTTTGATAATCTCAGAAAATAAAAAACAATGCAGCTTCCCGGATTCGAACACGCAACCGCATCGAAGAAAGAAACCGCGG